>CATIWK010031470.1:0-14653 GCA_949634005.1 Mallotus japonicus | reverse complement strand
ATGATGAGATTTATCTCTATTTAGAGTCCTATTTTGAGTCAAATTTGATTACTTAAATCACAGAAGGTTACATAGCTTAGTTTAGGGTTTTCTATATAAACTAAGCTTAACTCCTGGAGCAGGGGGAGAACTTTTCTTTTTGGCCTGCTATTTTTTAGATGTTAATTTTCCTTTGATTCTCAGAGGACTTCTTGTGGAGTTCCTGCTGGGACGAGAAGGAGTTTTTTACAGAACAAACAAAAAGCTTTCAAAAAAGGGTTTTGACAAACTAAAGACTTGAAGAGAAGCGCATCAAGCTGAGAAGAAACAAAAATCAATTCTTGAAGAACTATTCAAAAACAACGGTGACATACACACCACTCTGAGGAGCAAATCAATACAGCATCTCATTCTCATATCTTCATCTCTTTCTTCTTTATTTTAATTTGTGATTTGATTTGATTTGATTTGATTTTTTTTGTTTATTGATTTTAAGTTTTTCACTAATTAATCTTATTGGTTTATTTTTGTTATTTTTATGATGGATGGGGTGACATGAGCACATTGTGATGGAGCAAATTCATAGAGAACCCACAAGGATCCATGGAATGCCATGGATCAAATCATGTGTTAGAATTTAGTTTTAGGTTTTTTATTATTTTGTTCTATTTTATGTTTTATTTTGGTTTGTACTTAATTTTTATTTATAGTAGGATTATTGTAATAGCCCCAATAGTGGGATTAATGAAATTGCATGTGTGGATGAATGTTTTTATTTTGATTAATTGATTAGTAATTCGGTTTATTTGGTAAGTTTTAATAAAATAAATGATGGCTTTAGATTAATTTAGGATGCATGTAAATTAAATAGGATTAGAAATAATTTTGTTTGAATGTTTGTTTTCTTTTCATGTTTTTATGATTTTTATGATTTTTGATCTATTTTTATGTTTGAATTGTGTTTTTTGTGTTTTTTTGCATTTGAGCTCATAATTAGGGTTTTTAGGTTAATTATTAGATTCACTTTTAATAATTAGGGTTTTTTTAGGACTAATTAATTAATTTGATTTTAGGATCATAATTAGCTTAGATTTTAGATTAGAAATAATTTAGGCCCATCTAGCTAATTAGACATAGGCCCATTTTTAGTTAATAAAATCAATTCAGATTTAGCCCATTAATTAAAGCATTTTCATAATTTGTAAACCTAGGCACGCTTTAGAATTAAAATAAATAGACTTAGAGTCATTTAAATAAAATTGATTAGGAATTAGGCCCATTAGCTTTTTAGGATCATTTATAAAATAAAACATGTAAACTTAGCCCATTTAAATAAAATTTGTAGATTAGACTAATATAGGGATTATGAGCTTGAATGATGCATTATTTGTATGTAATTTCATGATTAGTTTGCCTTTGGGATTGATGGATGTTTAAATTGGGTTTTATGAAATTGCATGTAAATAAAGGATAAAATAGTAATTAATAAAATAATTCTAAAAGAACACAAGACTAAGAGAAGTTAGTATTCCGTACCCAGAATTTCCTGGTTGTGGTGCTAGCTTTCTTTTAGAGAATTGAGTACCACCTCCGATTTTATCCCAGTTATTACCCTGGGTGGCGACTCCATCATCTCCACGCTATGTCTTTATGATATAGTAGTGTGTTCCCTAGAGCCCTGAGCTCAAACAGTGTCGCGGTTGCAAGAAACTTGGGCGCGTGCTAAACCCCGCCGTCTACAGATGGGCAGTAAAAAAAACATCACCCAGAAGACAAATCATTCATCTTTTCTTGATCTTCCTTTCTTACTCTGCTATGCTCTTTTCTTTTTCTTGATTTCGAGATGAAGTAATGATTTTTGAAGGGGCATCTGTCACTGTCAAAACGTGCTCAAACAGAGGCCTTGAGTTTATCGGAGTAGATAGTGAGTTTGTGATTATGGTTATCGATTAAGAGAGTGAAATTTCAAGAGGTTGTTAATTGAGAGTGAGTCACATTGTTGAGACACGAAACAACAGCTGAGTTGAGTTGAAAGGCAGAGAGGTGAGGTTTGAAAATTAGGTAAGTTATTAAGAAGAGAAGGGACAATAATAAAAGGATTGCAATGGAGAAAAGGAACAGACGATGAAGGCGAAGTATAGGTCTAATGGGTTGCTGTTGATGTTGGGTATAGGATGTGGGTACTGGTACAGGGCAGTAGGAGGTGGCGGTGGCGGTGGTGGTGGTGGTGGATGCTGGGTAGCTGGTGGCGATTTGGTTTGGAGAAGCAGGGTAGCCTGTGACAGTCATGTTATTAGGAGACTGGTCAGTGGAAGATGATGAAGCCATTGAGAGAGTGAAGAAGTGAGGACTCGGAGTGTGTCTTAGAGTGGGAGCTTGTGCTTGTCTTGTGAAGTGATAAATTATAAGGCCAATATAAGTTAACTGGTTGAACTTATCTCTATTTCCTCCCTATTTATGATGATTGCTGCTTTTTCTTATTCTTGCTCTTTCTCTTGTTGCAATTGTTGTTGATCCATGGCGGTTGCAGAGATGTGAAAAATGTTTTTGTTACTGACTTTGTTTATGGAATGATTTTTTTGTGTGTGTTTGTTGTGATTTATGATAACGTTGATGATGATGATGGTTTTAAGTGATTTTGTGTTATGGAATATTTAGTTAATACTGATTTTTTATGAATTGGATTATGGCAATTGTGGGTATCTAAGGGATGTTAGAAAGGTATTTGATGAAATGCTTGAAAGAGATGAAATGCTAGAAAATCTGGAAAAATAAGAAGAAATATGTAGAAAATAAATAAAAATATTTAATTGTATGAATTGTAATTTTTTGTAATAAATAAAAATGAAAAGTTTTAATTTTTGTTATGTGTAATGCCACGTCAGCTGTCAGTTTGCTGACGTGGCCATTGTTTATTGGGCAAAATTTCAGTTTTTAAAAAAGTTGACACGTCAACATGCCACATAGTCACCGGCCACCGGATTGTGGGATGAGGCACTTTTGTGGGACTGAGGTGAACACTTGGGAGGTTTTAAGTAACAAAATGAAAATCGGGTATTTTAATGGGAATTTGGGATAAATTCGGGTACCGTGGATGTAATTAACCCAAATCAAATTGTATCGAATCGAACCCAAATTTCTTGGTTCAGTTCGATTATTTTATAATATTTTCAGTTTAGTTCGATTCTGTATAATTTTAGACTAAACTATACTGAACCAACCTATGTATATCCCTAGCAGTAATTCTAAAATTTCTAAAATTAATAAAACTTGAATATTTAGATTCTTGTAGTGAAGATGGTGAAGTAAAAACCATAGATCCTTTAAGAAAATGTTTATAAAAGTTTTCAAGAGAAATATGGGAAATAAATAGAGTTCTTGTGAATGTGGATGCATGTATGTGCTAATAGATTTAAGGAGGCTTATGATGTAAAAATGAAAAAAAAAAATGATATATCATCCACACAAAATTTAATATATCTTGGATGCCAAAACTCACTACCTTGAAAGTAAGGATAGTTTAGAAATTACAAACAGACAATAAATGCTCATGTTTAAACAAGGCATAATTTAACACTTGAACTATCCGCAGACACCTGAACTATCACAAATTTGTCACTTTGACACCTGAACTTTGATTTTTGCCAATTTAACACCTGAACTTGCTTATCACCTCACATATAAACACCTGAACTATAACAAATTTGTCACTTTAATACTTGAACTTTGATTTTTGCCAATTTAACACCTGAACTTTTTTATCACCTCACATATAAAACACCTCTCTGTACAAGTGGCAAGACAAGTGTGATGAATTCTTATTGAGCGCGTCATAGACAAAAAAATGCCAACGTGGAAAAATAAATTTTTAATTAATTAATTTTTTTTAATTGAAGTAGTATATGACATAAAGTGTTCGTTTAGTCTATTCACCTTGTTTATTCTGCTACGTCTTCTTCACCTTGCAGAGTCTTCTTTATCCTTGCCTTCTTCCTTGTCTTCTTCATCCTTATCTTCTTGCATATGAAGGATCGATACACTCTTGAGGGTAGATTTTGTAGATTCGATAAGCTAATGCTTTGACAAAGTACGTTGCAACTTTTCTCATAGACCTTGCTTGGGATTAACATGACCCTCCAAGGGGACTCAAGTGCAAGCATGGAGCTGAGTGATGAAGAATTCAAGCTAGTTAGGTTGATTTCATATTTTGTGTCTTAGTAGCATACTTTGGTATTTTGGCTATAACTTTTGCTACAGAAGTTGGATTAAGGTGATTCAAGATGATATGGAAAGCTAAGACAAAGATATAAAACTTTCATGCAGATCATTTTTGTTGATTCAATCGTTTTCATTTTAACACAGCCATGTCAAACATCTGACACAACTATGCCTGATTCGAGTCTGTCCAACGCTGTCCTCATGAAACCAGACACAGCCGTGTCACCTTTTGACACAGCTGTGCTTGATTGCAATATTTTTTAGTATCAGAGTGACACAGCCGTGTCATTTTTCCGACACAGCCGTGTCAGACGTCCTGCCAAGATTCCTTAATTTTTTAGGTTTTCCTTTTTGATGTTTAGGAAGTTTATTTGTTTCTAACTTTGTTCTTTATTAGGGTTTTATTATAAATAGCCATCTTGGGGCTGTAAATGTTATCAGTTGTTGAATTATAATTAATTTAAGTGAGATTTTTCTCAACTTTGTTCTTTTGAAACTTTGCAAGGTTTTCTTAAATTGTTTCACTTCTACCATTCACTACAATTGGTAGGTTAGATTGAACTTAGGATTATGTGATTGTTCATCTTGTAATAGCTAAGTATCTTGCTTCCATTTAATAAGCAAGGGGTTTAGCTCCGCTAACACAACCTATCCTTGATGATCCTTGGGCTAATATCCAAAGTTGGATGCGCGTTCTATCTCTACTATAGGTAGGGTTTGTATCAGGGATACTGCAAGCAAACCTATGTGCTTGACGAGTGCTTCTGCGAGCTTAAAATTTTCCTGTTATACCTATATATAATAAGAATTCATCACATTAGTCTTGCCACCTGTATGTGAGGTGATAAGCAAATTCAGGTATCAAAGTGACAAATTTGTGATAGTTCATGTGTCAAAGTAACAAATTTGTGATATTTTAAGTGTCAAAGTGACAAATTTGTGATAGTTCAGGTGTTAAAATCAAACTTTAGGTGTCAAAATCAAAGTTCAGGTGTCAAAGTGACAAATTTGTGATAGTTCAAGTGTTTATATGTGAGGTGATAAGCAAGGTTAGGTGTTAAATTGGCAAAAATCAAAGTTTAGGTGTCAAAGTGACAAATTTGTGATAGTTTAGGTGTCTGCGGATGTATTATGCCATTATTGTGAAAGTCCCTGCATTCATGATTTCATAATATAAATACACCTCAATTATCTTGTTCAGCAATTATGCTGTCTTGTTTTCTTTAATTGGTTTGACCAATTGAATTTCCTCTTTTGATGGCATAGGCTGCAACTAAAAAGTGATGGTTGAGATATTTTTCTATCTCCAAATATTATCGCAGAGTAGGAAATTTCGTTCTTAGAAGTGTGTGGATTCTGATTTAGTTCCTACCTGATTGATTTGATTATCAGCCTGTTCGGAGGGGTACAAATGGTGGTGTAACAACAACAGGACTTGCAGCTGCTACTACTGCTGCAGGCGGTTTTATTGGACTTACATTTGTTCTCGTTGGATTTTTCACAAGAAGCTGCGGATATGGTGTAGCTCTGAAGCAGCTTCTGGTTATACCTCTCGCCGTGATAGCAGGATTATGTGGGAGTCTCATAGATTCTCTTATATACTACTTATATTTTTGTTCTGTTTCATTCGGGAATCATTTTCATGCTCATCTATTGCAGTTTGTTAGTATGTTCAAGTTATTTGTTACACTGTTGAGCTTCAATTTGTAGTTATATATAATTTAAAATTTGTTGTTATATATAATCATTAAATAAAATTTATTTTCAATGTCTTTTTTTCTAATATAATTTTTAAAAGATATATATAATTTTATAATTTACAAGTAATTAATAATAAATATTAAAATGGAGTAATAAAATTTAATTTTCAGTAAACCTCCGCTCATACAAATGTTATAATAAGTTGTTAAATGTTAATAATAAAATATTAATATGCATAGTAACATAATATTAATAACCAATATAATAAAAGTGTTGCCATATAATCTTTTAGTAATATTTAATAAATGTAGTACGAATATTTTTAAAATGTTGCTATATGGAAGTATTATGGAATTTAATAAATACTTTTAATAACATTTATTAACTATTAGTTAAGTAAATTTATTGCAACATCAAAAAAATATCACAATAAATTATTATAAATGTTATTATAAATGAACACCAACAAATAATGAAAATGTTGTTTTAATATCTAGCCACACCGGATAAAACTACATTTGAATAACATTTAAAAAAAAAAGTTGGTGTAGATTTATAATAACATTTTTAATATTTTAAATAATATTTGATCAATGTCATTATAAGCCTTTTTTATTGTAGTGAAAGTAAAGATATTTTCCACTACAGAAAATGACAAAGCTCTTGGTGATTGTAGCATCATTACAATTTTCAACCTTTTACATAAACAAGTTACATAAAATTTTGGTACCCACCGCATGCATTTCGACAATTCTGATGCATATGCGTTGTTAAATTATACAACACCAAACAAAAGCTGACTCAAAAGGGTACTCATTTTCTGAATTATATGCATATATAGATTACTATGTATGTATCAAAGAAAGGAAAAAAAAAAAAAAAAGAAACGACTATATATGATAGCAGTAACCAGTGTCACAAAGGAGAAGATGCAGCTAAAATCTTGAAAGGGAAGAGCATTGATGATCAGTATTATTGAAGATTAATATTAAAAGTGTATTTGGTTTAAATGAATTTTACAAAATTTTATGTAATTTATTTGCAAATCCAAGAGAGTGTATTTGTTTAAATGAAAAATTTGTAAAATTCATTTGGAATACCAACTTTTTAATTCTGTGGAATTGTTTGAAGCCAAATCAATTCTTATTAACGAAGTATGTTTGGTTTAAATGCATTTGAAATTCATTTTGAAATGAAATGAATTCTTTAGTGGAATTAAACCAAATAAGGAAGCAATCTTTATGCTCACGACTAGCAACACAATCCGAAAAAAACAGAGAATGGGAATATGGAAACTAATAAGGCGTAAAGAAATCGGGTTATTGGTTTATTAGAATCATTTGCGATTTGGTTCTTGGATGGTGTTTAGTTTTGGATGCAGTAGATTTATAAGAATATAGGCAGTTGGTCCCATAAAAAATCAAGTAGAAAAAAAAGACCGTGAGGATGAAGAAGGAGAAAAGGTAGGCAAAAAAATGTGTGGGGAGAGAAAAAGATATGTGGGTAACGTCAAAGAAAACACACAGAAACATCTTTTATTAGTTTTCTAATACTAATTGTAATTTGGAAAATTAGAAAATAGTTTTCTAATTTTCTAAGTTAGGGAAATATCACAATCAAACAATAAATTCCATTTTCTAATTTTCTGGAAAACACTATATTATTTTCCAAAACTAATCAGAGTCTAAAAATTTTCAAATTTCTTGCCACTTGAATCAACAAATATTCATATATATACAAATTATCTTCTTATAGACATATCATGTTGATCAATTGTTTAAAAAAAAAAAAATTGGCATGAACTCGAAGATGAAGAAATTTTCCTTTTTCTAAAATCGTGTATGCAAGAAAAGGAATGCAATGCATATACTTAATTTTTACAATAGATAATAAAATAATAATAATAAGATTACCTGAATGCCTGGGCGGCAAGAAGAGCATTATGAATGTTTCTCATGGCAGGAACAACATTAAAAATCCAAGCCTTATTAGCAAAAGCAATAAGTTCATTACCAACAACGATGAGATTAATCATTGTTCTAGTTTAAAATGGTGCAGTGTTAGCAAACAACCCATCTACGAGCATTATTTATATTGGCAAGAGCAGGAATATCACCATCATCAATTGAGACAGTCACAGCAATGCCAGTATTGGCAAAGGCACGAAGAATCTCAGGATTTGTATCAAAGATCTTGATGCTATCAAATATTGTTCGAGTTTTAATGAAGCTAGCAACCTGAGATGGTGGTGGCAGATTATTGCTAAGAGTGCCATAGTTGACACCAATGGCAAAAGTTGTGGTGGTTGAGAGGTGGAGGAAGGTAGAGATGAACAGGAGGATATGGTGGTGGATTTTGGTGGTCATAGCTAGTTTGCCACAAATGCTCTATATATATATATAAATTTTAGAAATTTTAATTTCATAAAAATCTCTAAATTAGGTATTATGGTAACAAAAATAATAATTTTTAATTGAATTTTTAACTTGCGTGGACGAAATGAAACACATAGCACCACATCAGCAACACGTCTCACTTATTCTCTCTTGTCACGAATATTTTCTCTTCATTTTCTTTTATTTCCCTCACTTATGTGGCTAATGATTTTACAACACAAGATTTGACAATGCTTTTGGCGATGCATCCTTCTCTTCAATAGCTAGCCTTTCCATCAACACCCTGATATACAAAAGAAGTACTATTCCAAATTCATCCAAGCATGTCCGTTCTGGTTTTTTGTGTTAATTCCAAGCTCATAAACAGTTTTAGCAAATGCAATAGCACTACAAGTAACGAAGGCATATATGTTAATAAACATTGTATTTTTGGAGATTTTTATCTACATTAGGTGTATTGTATCCAATAGTTGGATGTATGACATATAATTTAAATGTACATAAAACATTTGATCAATAAAAAAAAAACACATATCTTTATCATTCACATTCAACCGTTGTATCTATTACACCCTATATAGGGAAAATGTTTCTTGTATTTTTTTGGGTGTAGATTTTTTTTCTTCACAATGAACAAAAATGCATGGTTTTACTAAAAAGTCAATTAGTGACAATTTACATGAAAATGAAAATGCATATGCTTTTGATGTTGCTTTAATTTTGGAAAATGAGATGAAGGGAATGAATTGATGGATAGGGCATAGAAAAAAAAAAGTGAAAATTAAAGTTCCATTATATTTAGTGAGTTCTTGCTTGATATAATACGTAGTTCTACAAATTAAATTTCCACTTATATTTTTATTTATTTTTCTCTAGTTGATAAATTATTATTTATTTGAAATTCAGTTCAATAACTTCTCGACTATAATATAATCATAACAAATTTTCTTTATATATATATATATATAGTTAAATTTAATCTCTCATTGAGCATGTTATTATGATTTATAGAGCACTTATTTAATTATATAATAACAGAAATATTTTTTAATCATTTATCATATAAAAATTTAAAAACAGATGATTAATGAGATATTTTTTACGAGGAATTAATAAAACTTAGACTCAATATGGAACTTTAGAAAGGAATTAGTAATTCTATAGAAACAAAATCCTAAGCGATTCTGAAAATTTAATGAGTTACCAATTTCTCTCTATATCTTTTTCTCTCTCTATAATCTGAATTTGAGATTTACATAAAAGTCAAATATCAAATTATTTATTCTAAACTCCAAAAAAAAAAAACTCATTTTCTAAAATTTAAAAATATTTAAAAATATTTATATAATTTGGCATTTGATATTTGTATATAAAAATGTAAAGATGAAATTAAAAAGATATGTTTTAAATTTTAAAAAAATTACTTGATTAATTTATAATTTTTAGTTTATTAAATTAGTTAATTAGTCAATTTTCTAGGTTTTAAAATAGTTAAATAGAATATATATTAATTTATAGTCAAATATATTAAGTTATAATTTGTTTAAATTATTATTATCATTTTAAGTAATTAAATAAAATGTAGATTAACTTACGAATTTACAACTACTCAATAAATTAATTATATTTGTTTCTCAAAAATAAATTAATTAGATTTGTAAGGATTTTAAATTTCTACTTTAAATTATTAATTTAGTTTCTAAAATTTCTTGCAATTATATTTTAGAAACAAATTTCTAGAAAAGCTTTTTAATATAAAAAAAATTGAAAAAACAATTTTTTCTTAGCTAAAAATAATTTTAATAAATTTTATTTTTACAACTAAAATTACTAAGATTACAATATTATTTTAATATAAAAGAAGTTTTTCTATATAGAAATAAAAGTTGTAAATCTAACTTTTTTGGGTCAAAATAAGCATGAATATCTCGTAGGATTCTGTATATAAGTAAAGTTTTCAAGTAAAATGGTTAAATTTAAGTAGAAGATAGCTGGGACACCCCAACTTTGTCTGCTGTTCTTGTACAAAAGCGGTTACATTTTTATCACAGAATCCAATAGTGTTAGGTAACGACAAGTCTGTTTTTATTGGCAATTACTTTGTCCTAATCATTATAATAACATTTTGCCCCATTGAGGTTTACATTTTGACCCTTAAATTTACCACTTGTTTGCAATAACATCCCTAATTCTTGTTACACTCTCACAAGAAGCATCAAAATTTTAAAGCATTTTCTCTTTGCTTCATAATCACCTTACCTTACCTCGATTCGATCTTCGGAATCACGCATATAATTTCAAATTTGAAAGAAAAGAATACGTCGACGTGCATAAACTCATAAGTTAACACTTTAATTTTTTGCAAATTATTAAATGATAATATAAAATTTTCCGATAACATCGTATAAGGAATTTATTTAACCATTGGAAGAATTTTAAGTCACTTTCTTAAATATTGATACATTTTTCTCGTTAAAGGATATAGTTTTAATGAAGTGCTTATTCAGGTAAAAAGCTCGTCAACAGAAAGACTACTTACACGTGTTCGTATCAGTTATATATATACCTTTTGTGTTGCGCATATGATGACAATAAAATATTATTCATTTATTAATTATGTTATAATTAAAATGAACACGCGTCGTCAAGTCATTTTTTCCAATTGTAGAAACTTGAAACCCTAATAATTTTATCCTAAATTTTCCGAAATGCATGGCTTTACGTACCGATTTTTTCATGCATTAATTCTTTTCTAAAAAGAAAAATATATTTTATTATTTATAAAATATATTTGAGTACGCAATGTACGTAATCTACAAATTTATTTACAAATTTATTAAGAGGTAAGTTTTGTTTTCTTAGATAATTAGTTTCTATGCAAAAAACGTCCACATTTATAGGTCTAAAAATCATATAAATTTTCATCCTCAAATTCAATGTTAATATTCATCATTTGATACATTTTGTAAGATCAAAATCCACTATAAATAAGGCAAACTTAACTTATTTAGATTCTCCAATGTATCAATATGTAATAATCAAAGACAAAAATTTATTATCAACAAAAATAGAAGTAAAACTAAAAATTGATCAATTTCTAAAATGCTCTTAAAATACAAGGACCTAAATGACAAGAATCTAGCTAAACCATGCTACAACTAAGATATTGCACTAAAACAAGTCAAAACAAAAGGCAACCTTTGCCTATATAAAGCCCTTTTACATCTAGTTAGCTTCACCCTCAAATTCATCAAAAAGAGAAAAAAAACTTCAGTCACTAAACAGTGTAGCTTTTGGGGAATGGAGAAGAGCGGTGAGACCACAGACATGAAGGGAAAGGGTAAGAGAAAGGTGGTGGAAGTGATGTATATCCAAGGAGAATCATCATCATCATCATCATCAGAAATGGAGAAGAGGAAGAGGGCCACTAGGAGTCAACTTAATCATGGACGTTACCGTGACCATAGGCAGGAGGAAGTGGCAGCTGACTTGCCCTCTTTTCTTAGTTACTATCATGGTGGCGTCTATGAAAGATCGCCACAAACAATGAGCACTCTGATGCATATGGAGAGACGTCGACAAAACAGGGGAATAACCCCAGGTAGCATACGCACCATCCATGACAATACTTCTCGTGGCTATGGTTGGTTGCTTCCGGGCTGGCTGGCGGAGGAGAGGATCATGAACCATGGGAGGGTGTATCGGGTATCGAACCTTTCTCTATCTCTTTACGAACTCACACACACATCTGATAATAATTTAATAATCATGTTATAATTAATCTTCTTTTTTTTTTAGATCATACAAGTTCTTTGCATGACTTTGAGATGTTATGGTTTTTGATTTAGTGAATTTTTTTCCTTCTCTTTTGTTTTGATTTGAGTTCATTTAAGATTTGAATAAATTGATAGTGTGGTTTTTAGTTTTAAAGATGCAACCATATACTATAATTGTTTGATTAATCCATTTCTTTTTTATGGAAAAAAGGAGAAATAAATAAGGATGTTGGTTTTTCGAATTGTGATTTTGATTAATTTTTTGAAATAAAAATGATTTTAAAATAGGATTTAATTGATTTTTTTTTATGTATATTTTTAATGAAATTTTTTAAAATGACTTAAATATGTTGAATTTTTTTATGAATCTAAAATGTGATGAATTAGGATGACTATATATATTGATGATAAATACTAGTTCCTTTAATTTTTTTTTCCATCTTCAATAAAATTTAATTGGGTTTATGAAAAAATCTGGAACATAAATGATTCGTATGAAAATCAAAATCTCACTTTTCTTTTCTTAAAAAAAATTGTTGTTTGGGTTCAACATCTTATGTGGGTGCTCCTTGTGGTTGATATAAATTTGATAATTTTCAATAATAACTCATAATTATAATCAAACATTCTTTTTAACTATTAGATCTATCAATTTTTTCTACACAAATCCTTAAAACAGATTGTGCAATTTATGTTTTTACATGGAATTTCATGATATCATGGTAAAATCTGAAGCATTTTCACATCTTTAATAGAAAAATGACTGAAGAGAACATGGTATGTGATGATTAAAATTTTTCAAGTTAAGCCCTTTTTTTAGTTCAACAATGCCATCTCAAATCCAACCTAAGTATATTTAAGTTCTAGATTCAAACTAAATCGAGTTATATATGAAAAACATTTTGCATAGGTTCATTGTGTCAGTTCATTATCAACTCGAGTCAGGTGGGTCTACAGGTCCATGAACATGTATACTAATTGATCAATGTATTAATCAAATATTTGATGACGAGAAACTAATGACATTGTTGTGCAGTACTACTATGATCCGAAAGGGGAGCTGTACCTAACTCAGGGAGCAGTTGTTTATGCTTGGGAAAAGAATGGTTTGATTGTTCTAGACAAGTGATTGATAAGGTAAATAAGCAGCAACAAGCTTCTAAACATTTGCTTAATCAATGTTTGAAACATTTGATCTAGTTATGTCTATCAATACTTCTATTGTTCTTTTTTTTTTTTTTTTGGCACTGAATTGAATTGATAAATTTACTTTAATTAATGCAGGAAAGGAAGGCCTAGATATGCATGCATTGAAGGTTTTGATGGAGAACTTGATCTAAGAAGGAAACTGCATATTTGGGTTTTCAATATGTTTTATTTTCAGTTTGAGTGTGAGCTTCAATTAATAATTGAAATAGGTTACAGACATATGTAATAAGTTTGAAGCTTTTTTTTTCTTTTTTGAACATTTAGCCTCCGGGGGTATCCGGTTGAAGCTTTTTTTTTTTAAATGAAATGTTTACAAAACATTTCTTCGTTATGTTATTTTATATATATCTTTTGTTTCAAAAGTGTTTGCATCTATTTTTATATGATTGTGCGTTCGTGTATATATTATAGTTGTTAAATTATTGATATATATATATATATATATATATATATATATATATACTAGTAAACAACCACGTGCTTTGCACGTGAATAAAATTTTTTAGACTCATGATAGTAAATAAATTATTAATTAAATATATATTTTGACATTATTGTTATTATTATTATTATTATTACTACTATACTACTATTATTATTATTAAATAAAATTTTTTAAAAAATAAAAGTGTTATTTATTTATATGATAATTTGATGTTAACTTAATATAGTTATAATTCATTGAAATTTTTTATAAATCTTTTATTTAAATAATTATATGATATTTCTTCAATATTTTTTATAATTAATATTTTTTTTTCAACTCTATAACTAATTTTATATAAAACATATTATGGTCATAATTAATCATAAGATAATAAAACATTATAAATTATTTTCTTAATAAAAAAATATTTTTATATAAAAATTTAAATATTACAATCCCATTAAATTTATAATTTATAATAATTTTACTAAATTTTTTATTTGAATTTCTTCAATATTTTTAATATTAATACTTTTATTTACTCAAAAAGTAATTTAATAAAAATTTTTTATTTCAACTAATAAGTAAAAGATAAAGATTAATTAATTAAAATTTAACTCTAATTTGATTTATATTAGATACAATATAAGTAGATCTAATTAAAATGGGTTTGTTGCACCGTTGGTACCATAATTTTGCCCCATGTTTCAAAATGGTATCAGATTTTCAATTTTTTTCTTTTCAGTACCACAAGTTCTATTTTTACTTCAGATTAAAGTACCTCAAATATATCCGATCAAATTTAACATACGTGACAGCCGGAATAAACATATTTTTAGTATATTCGCCATGTGAACATCTCATTAAACAACCTAATCATCTTGTTGGTCCCATAAAACAAAATTTGCTTGTGGGCCCCATAAAATAAAATTTTAGCAAAATTTATT
>CATIWK010031466.1:0-18408 GCA_949634005.1 Mallotus japonicus | reverse complement strand
GTAGATCAACTTGTCCAAGAACTGGTGGTGATTCAAATCTTGCACCGCTAGACCCAACACCTGCACGTTTTGACACTGCGTACTTTGCCAACTTGATCAAGAAAAGAGGTCTTCTTCATTCTGATCAACAACTTTTTGTGGGTGGCTCGACCAACGGATTGGTAAAGACTTATAGCTACAATGCCAAAGCCTTCTCTGCGGATTTTGCTAAGTCTATGGTTAAGATGGGTAATATAAAACCATTAACAGGAAAGCAAGGCCAAATTCGTTTGAACTGCAGGAAGGTGAATTATTAAAAGTGCATCTATGGTGGTTAAATATACATAGTTAAAATTGTTGATCATACCGTCCATTCCAAAAAAAAAAAAATTATAAGATGCATGCAAACGCTTGCATTGGAAGGGAACCAGCATTATATTGCATTTGTCGAGGGTATTCTCAATTGTTTGTATTCTATGATGCATTAATTAATTTTCATTTTATATATGAAGCAAATATTTCCTTTTTTTTTTTTAATGAAGTATTTGTTTTTGTTTTTCTTTAATTTGTTCATTGTGACACGAAAAATTTTCTCCTATTATAATTGTGTGTATGTGTCTATTAGACATTTCAGCACGTGGGATGCTAAAATTTCAAATTGGAAGAAATCAAAATCATATTTAATTGAATAATTTTAACCCACATTGAACTGAATCAAATTAACTAAATAATCTAGTATCGTATTAGATTTTTTAAAAAAAAATCGAAAACCATATCAAACCATACCAAATTGAAAAATCGAACATAAAATATTAATTTAATAAATATAATAAAAATATTAATAAAATGTTAGTAAACATAACTATATATATATATATATATATATATATATATATATATATATATATATATTTTAGTAAGTTAGGAGGTCATATAATCTTCGTATCGATGGACTGCATAATAGGGGGCAGCCCTCCCCTTTTAAATTGACGACGGCAGAAATCGAACCCTACATTTCAGGATGCCCTTAAAAAAGTATTACAACTTGACTACTCTCTCAATGACAGTGAACATAACTATATTTATTTTTTATTACATTATCAATTAACATATATTAAGAGCATGTTTGGTTAAGCTATTGCTGGTAGCTGATAGTTGTTGTTAGCTGATAGCTAATTGATATTAAGTGTTTGGTAAAATTATAACAACGGTTGCTGATAGTGTATTTAATTACATTTATAGACATCATATATATATATATATATATAAATTATTTAATGCTTATAATAAAAAAATATTATAAATAATTTTATTTATATAATTTTAGAAAAGAAATATATCTACTTTTATTTAAAAAATATATTTTAAATAAAATACTAATAATACTATTATCATTAATATTAAAAATAATCAATTGTAAAATTATTTATTAATATAATTTTTAATATTTTTAATAACTATAATATTAATATTTTTAATAATTACCAAAATAAAAATTATTTAAGTAATGATAATTAGTTAAAGTTAAAAAGATAAGGGTAAAATAGTAAATACAATTTTAAAAACAAGAGCTGTTGGTGAAAAGCTCCAAATTGGAGCTTTTATGAACTTGTGTTGTTGGGGTACTTAACAACTCCTAGCTCCTTTTCAAAATTAAGTAACCAAACAGTTTTCCTAGTTGTTAGATAATGAACAGTTAACAGTTGAATCCCAACAGCTAAAACAAACATCAACATTTGTATATTGGCGGAAATGCAGGGGCAAGGAGGGACCATTGCCTTCTTTTTTTTTTCCAACTAAATTCTGTCAATCCCTTAAAATTTATATTTTTACTTCCAAAATTTAATTGATTGCTCCGCCTCCTCCACTTTTTATAAAATAAACTTAATCTATGTATAATTTTTTTTTTTTTTTTTTTGAGAAAACTTAAAATGCTACTGCCAATGTAAATGTATAATAATATATTGTACAAATAAATATGTTTGTGCTTAAATATAATAAATAAATTATAATAAAATATTATTATTATTATTATTATTATTATTATTATTATTAAGTAAAAATGTAAATTGTCCATTTTATCACAATTTAAACTTAAAATATAAAATAAATATATTATATGATTTCAAATCTTATTATTTATTAATTAAATGATATTTTTATTATTATATTTAATAATTTATAATTATTATATTTAATAGGTAATTTTGTTAATATTATTTAAAATTAATGAGCTGACAATTTATTTTTATTGTATATTAACGTATATACATAGACACATATATCTACATTTTGATTATGAAGTAACCTAAAAAGAAAAAACAAAGAATTTTTTTTTTATCTTACCTATTCCTTTCAATCAATTTTCTTATACTTACACTTACCCTTTTTCATTTTCTTATCATTTCTAATTCATCTATTTCTAATTTGTCATTCTCATCCATTTGATTTCTGATTTTTTTGTATTGAAATTTCTATTCAGTGTCGGAATGGAATTTGGGCAAAACCGCAAAAGCATAATGGAAATCGCTTGAATATTGATTTTGTGTGGATGGCTACTGATTTATCATTTATATATGTTATTCAAAATTGCTAAACTTTTTAAAAATTAATTTTGCTCTAATATATTCTTTTTCAAAATTTGATATTGGAGGTGTAATATCAAGCCAACTTATGTTCGATTATTGAGAAATTCAAATTCGAATTCGAGTTAAATAAACGAACTCAAGCTTGAACTAAATTTTAAAGAATTCGATCTTGAGCTCAAACTTGGTCAAAATTTGAGTTCCAAAAATTTCACTAGTTGGACTACCCATAAGTATATGAGGTCAAGTAATATAATAGAAGTAAAGTATTATTCTTACGAGGAATGATTATTTATCCATCTACTAATTCTATTTTAATTTGTCTAATGCTATAATTAATTTAAATTGAAGTGCAGAAACTTAAAAAAAAATTAAAATGTCAACTAACACAATGAAAAGAAATAGTAAAACTGAAAGGAAAACACTAACAATGATTGAAAACTTGCTAAGAATTAATCTTCTAAATCACCACGCACTTGATATTTAATATACCCATTTAGTAATTGCATACCCGAGTTCTTTTGGAGCACTAATCAATCTTTCTCAAATAATGATTAGCTAAATTTGTAATTATTAATCAAAGCACTGAAAATTTGACTCTCATCATACCCCCAAGATACATTTGATAATAATCACAAACTATCAAGCACAACCCATGAGATTTAATTAACTCAAGTTATCTCTAATCATGAATTAATCAAACTTATGTTTATAAATCCATTAGAAATACCATTTCTCCATGCATATTCCTAACTATAATCATGTTATTGGTGACCAATCAATGACAAGCAATAAGCAAAATAAACATAATATGTAATAACATCAATGGGTAATTGAATTTAAATGCTTAGATCAAGTGAGATTCATAATTCTTAGCAACAATAGATTTATCCTAACATATTAATATTTAATGAAAAACCCCTAGCCACATCTTTTTCTCTTTTTCTCTTAATTCTTGGTTTTCATTATAACTTTCTTCTTGGCCATCGCCAATCATCTTTTCGATCGACTGTGTTCCCTTCTATTTCTATTTTATTTGCTTTATTTTGTTTTCTATATTGAATAAATATAGATCTTTGATCTGTTTATTTTTTGATTGAAAGTTTGAATCTTCCTTCATGGAGATTTTGCCTTTAGTGGGATTTTTATTTTGGTACGGCTAAATAAAGCCAATGAGAGCTTACAGATCACCGAGTTGCAAATCATAAGAGCTCTATCAACGCCATTGAGGAATAACAACCCAAAATTTTATAATTTCAGTGAGTTTTTATTTTGGTCCTTCTTGATTGTACTGTTATTTCTATTATCTTTTCATCAAGATGTACTTTTAATCTTCAATGAATGAAAGATTCATTCTTTTCTCTAAAAAACATATTAATATTTAACATTAAAATCAAAAGATCCCAAGAAAAACCCATAATCAATTACAAGAAAAATAAGAAAAGGTAAAGAAAATAATTATGATTCTTGGATCCCAATCTTCTTCTTTTTCTTCTTAATCTTGAAGATATTTTCTTGATCCTCTCTTGTTCTCAAAAATGGCCTTTCTCTCTTGTGCGGCTCCCTTCTAGAATGTCTCGAAAAATTTTCTTTCCAACTGGGTCATGAGCCTCCTTTTATACCCTTCTAGAATTTTCCTTAAAATTCTCCTAGTTTTGCTTTGTCATTAGCACACACGTCAGCTTCCTACAGGCTAGCATCGAGGGACCTACGATCACAGTAGAAGCTCTGGCTGCTCAAGACCTGCACTCACAATAGAAAGGCATGGCTCAAGAAAATCTACAACTGCAGCCTTCCCTATGGTCGTGACAACAACTTTAGAACTGATCAACCTGCGTTCGCAGCTTCTCAAGCAGCTACAACTATAGGTAGCTCCCAAAATTCTCATTAAATCTCGTCTTTCTCTTCTATAATCCTCCATTTACCTATAAAAAAAAATAGAAAAGTAAAAGTCCACTATCTACACAAATTAACCTAATTAAAACACTAATTACACCAAAACACACAACAAAATACTATAAAAATACTGTGATCCTAACACAATCAAGGTAAAGAAAAATAATTATAATTCTTGGCTCCCAATCTTCTACTATTTCTTCTTGCTCTTGAGGATATTTTCTTGATCCTCTCTTACTCTCAAAAATGGTCTTTCTCTCTTGTGTGCCTCCATTCTAAAATGTCTCTGAAAAATCCTCTTTCTAAATGTCATAAACCTCCTTTTATTCCCTTCTAAAACTGTCCTTAAAATTCCCTTACGTCTTGTTTGGTTCAATTCCATTAAAGAATTCATTTCATTTCCAAATGAATTTTAAATAGAATTCATTTGAACCAAACATATTTCATCAATAAAAATAGATTTATTAGTAATCAATTTCACAAAATTAAGAAGGTAGAATTATAATGAATCTTACAAAGTTTTCATTTAAACCAAACACACTCACTTGGATTTACAAATGAATTTTATGGAATTCATTTGAACCAAACATACTCTTAGATTTGCTCTATCATTGGCTCACACCTCAGCTTCCTACAACTAGCATTAAGGGACCTGTGATTGTAGCTCTACCTACAATCACAACAAAAGCTCTAGCTGCTCATTCACCATTGCATCAGATACTCTTGCAAAATCAGCACGAATTGATTATCATAAACATAACTTAAGAAAATGCAAACTAAAACACATGATCGTAGTAGAAAAGAAACTAATATGAAAATAGAAGATAAAAAATGGTAGATAATATAGATATGAAATCCCAAATTTGTTCCTGCATACATATATCTTCAGACAATGATTATTCATGATAACCAGTTAATCACAATTATAGTCCAAATAAATCAATTCTAAAGTAAAACATCACAAACTTGGTCAAATATTAAAAGCTCAAGATTTATCAACATTACATGCAAATTTATAAATAAAATTTCTGAGCAAATAAAAAGAAAATAAAATTCCAGAAACCCTCTATTATAATCTTCAACTGAAGCAAAAGTCTACATGAAGCTACCCTATATATATATAAAGGGGCAAGTTGTAATTAATATGAGCTAAATAAATAAATCAAACGTTCTTTTTTCTTTGAACAACTGGGAGGTCAAGGAGGAGTGAGAGATTAAACCCATGACCTCACCTTATAATATCCATCACTTGAGCCACTAGGCTACAAAGGGAGGACTAAATCAAACGTTCTTGTTGGTAAGAATTTAGATGAAATGGTAGATTTGAAAAGAAACACGCTTTCCATTTTACACTATAAGAATAATTTATATTGCATCGTTTGAATTTGTAATACATTTTTCAAATATTTAATACTTAACTAACGAAAATAAAATATATATATATATATATATATATATATATATATATATATATATATATATATTATAAATCCAACTGTTATATTATAATACTAAAAAATTTTCTTAATTTTTTATCACTACAATACATCAGAAGAGAAATGGATCTTATATGTTCACAATAATTTTTGTTAATGGAGGGTCTAACTGAATTCGGGTTTGAATATATATATATGGTGGCAAAGAAAGTGAAGGTCCAAATGCTAATTTACAGGTATATATATATAACTAGTTGAAGTAATTAATTTCCCATTACAAAGGACAGAGTAAGGGAGAACGGAAATTCAAATTCTGCTATACTTATTTAGATGTCTATGACTTTTACCACTTGAGATATTCATGGAACACAATTTATAGGTATAGTTGAGGGTCTGACATTTTAGCTTTTTGATTTCCAAGATTGGAATGGGAATCTAAGAATATCTTCAATGGTGCTCTTTAAAATAAAAAGTATATTCTAGATAA
Source organism: Mallotus japonicus (assembly GCA_949634005.1). Lineage (NCBI taxonomy): Eukaryota > Viridiplantae > Streptophyta > Magnoliopsida > Malpighiales > Euphorbiaceae > Mallotus > Mallotus japonicus. The sequence goes on along the minus strand of CATIWK010031466.1, from coordinate 12,025 downwards.
TAAAAAGCATCTTAAGGAATCTTTCAATATAAAGAGCAAATAATTTTATTTGAATCCAATACTCTCTTTATATTTCACTCTTCATTTTGTTTTATCCTACGAGCATTTATTTTTAATTTTTGAATATTGTGAGAAGAAAGAGTAAAAAAATTTTAGGTAATAAAAGAAACCAATAGAAAATAAGGATATGTATAGAAAATAGAGGTGTATTAATTAACCTTTTGTATAGAGAGAGAATTTTGGCTCTCTACAAATTCACTCACTAATCTATAATTTAGATTTACATAGTGGGTTAAAATCTTATTTTTTTACAATTACTCTTTACAATAAAGAGTTTAGATTAAATAAAGAGTGGGTTGTATATGCTTTAAGTTGGTGGTTAGGGGATTCAATTTCAAACTAATTTCAGCTCAAAGCTGATTTTGGAGTGTCCCAAATTGCAGTTTCTATTAATAAAAATATATTTAAATATAATTTTGATATAGAGAATTTATTTAATTAAAATTTTGCAATTTTAATTTAATTTAGTTAGTAATTATTTTTGTTTATATATATATATACACCAACGACCGTTAAAATTATTGTCATGGAGCTATTCTTATTTAAGTGACATTTTGAATTCGAATTATGTAATCATGTAAAATTAGTAGTTGAAAAACATTTATTGTTATTATGGTCTTTCTTGGTTAAATTAAATTAGTAAAAATTCAATAAAAATTAACTATCGGTAGATTTTGTGTGTGTGTGTATATATATATAGAATTTCTTAGTATTTTTTTTCAAATATGATGAATTTTTTAAAACCATTGATTTTGAAAATGTTAATATTAATTTTAAAAATTAACAGAATTATTGAAATATGAAGCTCAACTTTACTGATGTGTAACCATTTTGCTTATATACAACTTGGACAGGTAACTAATTCTAGAATATACTATAGACCAATGAGGTAATGCCACCTCATAATAAATTAATTACAGAAAAAGAACTAATGTATATACAGAGGAAGGGAACGAGCGAATATAAACATATGTGCACTAGTTGATCTGCAGAACTCGTGATCATGATTTTGTGGCCATGATTTGTAGTATGAAAAATTAGCTTATCTTGTTAGTCCCCCTCAAGGTGGAGCATATAGGTTCTGAATGACCAGCTTGAGAATTAGCATGAAAACGAGAATGAGGCAAGGCTTTAGTGAAACAATTAGCAACCTGATGATTTGTGGTGACCAGAAGAAGAGTGATGCAACCTTGTTGGACTTTCTCGCGAATAAGGTGACAATCAAGTTCAATATGCTTTGTGTGTTCATGGAATACAGGATTTTTAGCAATTTTGATAGCTGATAAATTGTCACAAAACAAAAGAGCAGACTAAGTATGGGTAAGTGAAGAAGAAGATACCTCTACAGCACTCAAGTTGTACAATTGTCCACGTGATAACTACCATCAACAACGAAATTATTTTTAAAAGTTGTCCTCTACAGCACTTACAACACCCAAGATAATTGTCTACATTATGACAATGCCCTGCAAATTCTCTTTGTTTTATTCTTCCGCATACTGGACCACAAACAAACATCACACGTGATTCTCATTTTTAATACTCTTCCCCTATACTCTGTAGCACTCAAGATGGCTGTTCACGATGACCATATTCACATTCTTCTTTTAATATGTTTCGGCCATACTGCACCACTATAGTGCACTTCTAATAGCTAGAAAACAATATTCTTTCTTCAGAAGCTCTCGCGTATAGTCATATGTATAAGAAGCTGTAAGCTATTTTTTTGGTTTGGTAATGAATGAGAATTATTTTTTTTTGCTTCTGTTAAGTTTTATTTTGCTTCAGCTTCTTCAGTAAGAAGATCATGAAAAAGATAATGCATCCATTGGAGTTCACATGTAACAGCAGCCAAAGCACAGTACTCGGCTTCAGCAGATGAACAAGAAACCATGGATTGTTTCTTTGATTTCCAAAGATAAGAGCAGAGCCTAAAAATACGTAATAACTAGTGACATAACGTATAGTGTCAGGGCAAGCAGCCCAATTAGAATCGAAAAAAGCTTGGAGCTTAAGATCACTGTTGGAAGGGAAGAAAAAACCTTGACCTGAAGTTGTTTTTAAGTATCGCAAAATGCGATGGGCAGCAGCAAGATGATAATCAGTAGGAGCATCAAGAAATTGGAAAGTTGCTGAATTGCAAATGAGAGGTCAAGCCAAGAATTAGTAAGGTATAATAACTAGCACACAAGTTGCCGATAGGCTGTAATTTCAACAAGAGGAGGACCATCAGTGCAAGTAAACTTCTGATTGGGAACAAGAGGTGTGCGGATGGGTTTTGAATGTAGAAAACTAGTATCACGTAATAAATCCAAAGTGTATCATCGTTGACAAAGGTTGATGTCGTACTGAGATCAAACAACTTCAAAACCTGAAAAGAATGTCAAGGAACTAAGGACTTTAATTTGAAATTCAGCATGAAGAAATTGCTTAACAACATTAACTTGGTCAATATCGTTGCTTGTAAGAATGACATCATCCACATAGACCAAGAGAGCAATAAAAGTATAACCGATGGCTTTGAGAAACAAGAAAGAATCAAAGGTTGCTTGTTTAAAACCGTGTGTGAGTAGAGCAATAGTGAGTTTGGCATTCCATTGCCGACTCACTTGCTTTAATCCATATAATCTTTTTTTAAGCTTACAAATGACATTAGAAAGGTCAGTATGAAAGCCTTAAGGAAAATTAATGTATACCTCCTCATGTAAATCCCCATGAAGGAACACATTATTAATGTCAAGCTGAGATAATGCCATTTCTTTGCAGCTGAGACAGTAAGTAAAGTGCGTATGGTAGTTATCTTGGCATCTGGGGAGAAGGTATCAGTGTAATCAATCCCGGATTGTTGGGTGTAACCTTTGGCAACAAGACGAGCTTTGTAATGCTCGATAGAACCATCAGCTTTATACTTAACTTTGTACACCCACTTACACCCGATGGCTTTCTTAGAATCCGGAAGTGAAGTTAACTCCCAAGTGTCATTTGGTTACAAAGCTTGAAGTTCAGCTTGCATTACTTATTGCCAATGATCATGTTTGGCGGCTTCAAAATAAGAGGTAGGTTCCTTTATGACAGTAGTTTGACAAATAAAATGTTTGTAAGAATGAGTGAGGTGATCATATGTTAAGACTTGAGAAAGACGAGGGCTGGTTCATTTTTGAAACGAATGATGATAATCTTGAAGGTAGTTGGGTAGTTTAGAGATTCGGGTTGAGTGACGGGTAGGTTAAGAGAAACCATCAGTGTGAGAAGTTGACAAAGGAATGCTAGAAGAATCCAAAGAGGTATACTTGAACTAAAATCTGAAATGTTAGTATCAAATATACCAACTATAACATTATCAATAGCGCAAGTGTTATTAGAGACAGGAGCAAAAGGAAAAACATGTTAAGTAAATCTGACGTGTCTAGAGACAAAGACCTGTTTAGAATTTAAATCATAGACCGAAAGCCTTTTATACTAGTTTGATACCCTAAGAAAACACACTTAGTGGCTCTAGAATCAAACTTACAACGTTGAGGAGTAATATTAGTGACAAAGCACTAACAACCAAAGACTTTAAGCTGATCAAGACTTGGTAAGTGAGTTAACAAGACTTGATAAGGACTATGATTATCAAGAACAGAAGAAGGGAGTCGATTAATCAAGAAAATAGCATGTAACACACAATCTGTCCAAAAAATAAGTGGAAGATTAGATTGAAACCTGAGCGCTCTTGCCACATTAGCAACATGCTGATGCTTTCGCTCTATGGTGCTATTTTGTTGTGGTGTGTAAACACACGAAGTTTGATGGATCATGCCTTTGGAAGCAAAGAAAGCTGGCATGTCGAACTCTTTACCTTGATCAGTCCGAACAATTTTAATGTTAGCTGAAAATTGAGTTTTTACATAAGCATAAAAATTTTCAACTAAACACCGAGTTTCAAATTTGTTTTTTATGGGAAAAACCCATGTATATCGGCTTTTATCATCAACAACAATCAAGAAATACTTTGTGACCATAAATGGAAGCTACAGACATGGGTCCCCAAATATCCATATGTATGAGATCAAAACAATTATTTGACACAAATAAACTAACAGGAAAGAAAGCTTTCGCTGTTTGCTAACATGACATACATCACTGACAGACTTATCAAAAGTGATAGATGAGTACAATTGTTTTAAAGCATATAGTCTTGGAGAAGAAGGGTGGCCAACCCTGAAATGCCACAAACTACCAGAAGTGACACTAATGAAAACTGATGACGGAGTAGCGGATATATGTGATTTCAAGCACTCAGATTCTTGAAGCAAGTACAAACTAATTTACTCCTTAGCTATACCAGTCATCCTAAACTCCGAAGATCCTGAATATAGCAAAAATTTGGCCAAAAAAAATAAGAAAACAGTGAGAAGTGTTAATCAATTTACTGGCTGAGATGAGATTAAAATCAAAGTTTGGCACATATAAAACATTGTACAATACTAAACCGGAGGATAAGTGAATATCGCCCATATATGAAGCAGGAACCTTCTCAGAATTTGGTAATTGGACAAATACTTCAGATTCGGCTTTATAATGATGAATTTGTCGAGATTATTTGTAATATGATCAGTCGCGCCAGTGTCGATAATCCAGCAACACTGTGGTATTCTTTTTACTGCTGACAGTATTTTAGGAAGAAAATAAATTCCTGTTTTTGGAAATTGGTTATGCTCAAAAACAACATTGTTGACAGATGAAGAACAACCACTAGATTGACTGTTTGATTGAATAAGAGCAAGCAACATCATATATTGTTCCTTTATAAAATGGTAATTATCATAAACACCTGTGCTTTCCTCCATGACAATATGTTTCCCTTTATCTTTCTTTGCTGGACTTACAATGCTATTTTGTACCGTATGAACAACATCAATTTGGTTAACAAATCCTGTATGGCTTTTCGGTGTCACCTTGTAACCAGGAGGATAATCATGCTTCTTGCAGCACTTATCACTTAAGTGACCAAGCATTCCACAATAAGTGCAAACTGATTTCCTCTAGGAGTTGAGCTCGAATTTGAGCCTCCTTTTCCAGCAAAAAGGACAATTGACTCATTAATCTCCTGATCTGGAATTCCTCTGACTTGTATCTCATGTTGCAATGCAAGCAAAAACTTTATTGATTGTTGGCAAGGGATCCATAATCAAAATTTGCGATCTCACAGTAGCAAAATCAGTGTTCAAGCCTTTCAGAAAATGAATTACTTGATCTTGCTATTGATATTTCCTCATGATATCCAACACATTGCAGTTACAAGGAGGAATACAAATGCATCTAGGAAATGGTCTCAGATTGAAAAATTCATCCCATAATGTTTTTAGCTGGGTAAAATAATCTATAACTGACATTATACCTTGCTTTAGAGAGGCAAGTTCTTCTTGTAAATCTACAATTTGCACCACATCGCCTTGAGAAAAGCGAACGTATAAATCTTTCCATAAATCTCGAGCAGAATCAATCCAGATCACGCTTTAAGCAACAGAGGGAGATAGTGATTTGATTATCCAAGACACTACCATAGTATTGCATCTTTCCCAAACAGCATACTGTGGATCTTCTTAAGCAGGAATAGGGATAGTAACATCGACGAACTTGAGTTTGTTCTTCGAAATAAGAGCCAACCTCATCGATCGAAACCAAGTGTGAAAATTATTTCCACTGAGCAGAACCGGTGTTAACACTAAGCCTGGATTCTCATTAGGATGTAAGTAGAAAGGACTTGAAGGATTCTCCTCTTCAAATCTGTTAGTGTTCGCCATTTGTGCAAAGCAGTTGAAAGAAAAACAAAGAAAATGAATGAGAAAACATGTTTGGCAATCGAGAAAATCTTGTTTGGCAAACGAGAAAATCTTGTTTGGCAAACGAGAAAAATGAGAAATTGAGAGAAAATGAGCTTCAAGCTCTGGTACCATAACAAAATTGTTGAAATATGAAGCTCAACTTTACTGACGTGTAACCGTTTTGCTTATATACAACTTGGACAGCTAACTAATTCTAGAATATACTATAGACCAATGAGGTAATGCCACCTCATAATATTAGTTACAGAAAAAGAACTAATGTATATACAGAGGAAGGGAACGAGCAAGTATAAACTGATGTGCACCAGTTGATCTGCAGAACTCGTGATCATGATTTTGTGGCCATAATTTGTAGTATCAAAAATCAGCTCATCTTGTTAAAAATAAATAAAAATTAAAAAATGACAACGTATGTAACCAAAAAATTAATATAGATACATAAACATGGAGAATAAAATTTTTTAAATAGAATTTTAATGTGTTCCTAAAGATGTTGACACGTAAAATTAGCTCAAATAAAGTGACTTTTTATTTTATATAAACTATTTAATCTAATTATTTAATTTTAATGGATTAAACATGTATTTGGTGTACGTATATTCCTAGCTATAACTAACTTACTTTTAGTTTTATAATCAAATTTTTAATAAAATTCTATTCAACTTATTTCACAATTATTGAATTTTAAACCAATAAATGATATAGTCTTAATATTTTTATAAAAAATATTTTTTAATAGAATTTTTCAAAAAAATTATAAATTAGCTCATATATGGCATGAGTTTCTCTCTTATTAGTTATTTTTAAGAGTAAAATATATTTTTTCTGTGAGATTAGACCTAATTCACACTTTCCCCTGCTTATTTGAAAATCGAATCTTTTTATCCTTCAGTTTTCATTCCATCAATACTTAAATCCTTCCGATAGAATTCTAGTGAATCTCTTATATTAAAAAAATATTCAGGTCCCTCTATTTTATAAAAACATATAGTTTAGTCACTCTATTTTATAAAAACATACAATTTAATCACTTTATTTTAATAAAATTAAATATTTTGTTTTTTGTTTTTTATTTTTTTAATTTTAAATATTAAATTTTTAAGAGCAACTATTTTTCAGCACTTACATATATTTCTATCAATACTTTATAGTTAAAAATCATATCATAAATTTAATGAATTCATTAATTTGTTTAAGTGACCAAAATTAATCAAATTTTTAGTATTTGATTTTAACAATTGTAATTGTTAAAGTTATTAAAAAGAAAATTAATTAAACTAGGTGTTAAAAATTTAATTGATATTGAAATTTTAAATTTAAAATAATTAAAAAATTTGAGGGACTAAATTGTGTTATATTATTTAAATAGAGGGATTAAAAACTGTTTTATCTTTATAAAGTATAGGGACTTAAGTGTTATTTTAATATAAGAGATTCATCGAAACCCTATCGGAATGATTAAAGTGTTGACAGAATGAAAACTGATGGATAAAAAAAATTCAATTTTCAAATAAGAGAGGAGAAAATGCAAATTAGGTCAAATTTCAAGGGAAGAAAATATAATTCACCCTATTTTTAAAGGATTGGGATCCTCTCATGTTGGTTTAAACATGATGGGTCATGTTAATTTAATCTGCATCATTCATTATGAATAGATGATCAAGATTAGATTCATTAAATATTAACTTAAATATATGAGTAACTTTTACCAAAATCTAAGTATATTAACCCAATTTCTCATATGATCCTTTTTTTTTAACTTAAATTATTATCGCCTTTTTTTTTTACTCTTTGATGGCGCCATTAAAAAAAACCTCTCAAATTGCACAAATTTTTCCCACTAAACTCAGCAAATATGATAATTGATCATATGATCTTTGCCATACTTTTATTTCCTTGGAAATCTTCTACTACCAGACATGGTCAAACTTACAACAAATTATCCATGGATGTGCGGATCATTAATGTAAGTGATTGCAAGATATGTAAATATTTGCTTTTCATGATTTTCTTTACATATGCAAATATATTTTTATAATTTATTTGGTTAAAATTAAGATGTGGATTTATCATTATTTATAACATCAATTATTTATGAAATACAAGCTTTTTTTTTTTTCATTTGATTCGCTTAGTTTTTTAATTGATTTGTCATTTAAGTTGAGAATGAATAATTGATTTTATATTAATTCAGGACTACTCATATAGAAGATGATTGGATTCTCAAAGTTGGCATGAAATTTGCTACTATTGAAAATAATTAAAAAAGGGAGGGCAACAATAATTTAGGTTAAAAAAAAAAGACTTGAGTTAATACTAATGTTAAGGACATATGAGAAGTTGGGTTAATATATTTAGATTTTAGTAAAAGTTACTGATTTATTTAAGTTAATATTTAATGAATCTAATCTTGACCATTGAATGGTGCAGATTAAATTAACATGATCCATATGTTTAAAGCAACATGAGAGAATCTTAATTCATTTTTAAATACAATGACCGGGCCAAAGCGAGGGTTCTTTTTAATTAATTTTCATTGACATTTTGTATATGGCACTAATATTTTTTATGCCATGGAATTCTAGGAAAACGAGATTCTCTGTAATCTTACGAAATACATTATTATTATTATTATTATTATTTAGTAACATACCAAATACATTATTTTTATAGCACAAGGCCTTATGCAGAAACGTGTTGACTTTATCAATGTAGATAACAGATTAACAGGATAAGGAGATACTATGTTTTAAAATTGTATTATTTTTTAAATTAAATAAAACTTAATTTTATATATCAATAATAGCAGAATTTCTCAGACAATTGGTAGAATTGGATTAATGATTACGACCTGCTTCTGTAACTTAAATTCCCAATCGTTCGCAAAAATTTTATGTTACTTGAGGTTTTTGAACTATTATATTAATACATATACACAGATAGCAGTAGATGCAAAAAGCGATGTGTTTTCTTTTATTTTGTTTACATTTTATGTTTGGTAATTGTTTAATTCGATATCAATCGTTTTGAGTGCTTCCAAGTTGTTTATCATTAAACTAGTTTTGTCCCTAAATACAATATATCTTTTTTTATTAATAGAGATATTATATGATCTAACATTAGTAAACTCTACGATAAAAAGTAATCTTTTACTATTAAATTAAGTGTAAATAAATTTTACAAATCGATAATATGTAGAATTTGAAAAATTTTTACTAATATATATTATTATACTCAATTGTTCAATAAGTGGCACAAAATTTAAATATTTTATTACTTAATTACTAAAAATGTAACATGTATACATCTGTTACATATCTAACTACTAAATATATTACATCTAAAGTATATAATTAAGAATTCTCCCATACTATACAATATGATACTAATAATTTGAATTATTTAGGAAAATTTTTGCTTATTCTAAGTTAAGAACTGAATATGTGATATATAGTATATGTGTCATATTGATCAAATATGTTATACAAAAATTAATATTATTGATTGAATTTATATTTATTATCAACAAATATACATTAAAAGTTTGTATATGTTTATAAATTTTTGTATAAACATATATTTAAAATATATTTTCTGCAAAAATATTGTGTATGCTTAACCCTATATTATATATATATTTTTGGCAACCGTGTATATATATATAATAAGTTATTAAATAAAATAAGATTATATTATATTTTAATTAATAAAAATTACCTAACTTCTCTTGTTATTAAATATAATAAGATTATATTATATTTTAATTAATAAAAATGACCTAACTTCTCTCGTTATTATTTGTAAGATCACTACTTATTTTAATCAAAATGACTTAGTACTAGGCAAAATTAAGTTGTTTGGTTATCTATAATACATGTCTATATATATTAGTATACAATAAAAATAATATTAATTATCTCATTAATATTAAAAAATATTAATAAGATTAGATTACTTAATAGAAATAATAATTAATAAGTTATTACATATCATAAAAACAATATATTTTAATTAATAAAAATGACCATTCTCTTGTTTTTTTGTTTGTAATATATTACGTACTTTAATCAAAACGACGTAGTTTTGGGCAAAAGTACATCATTTTTGTTATATATATATATATATATATGTCTGTATATTATTAAGCTCATTAATTTTAAATAATATCAATAAGATTAGATTACGTTCTAAAAATAATAATAAATAAATTATCAAATATAATAATAATAATATTATTATTATTATATTTTAATTAATAAATTATACAATTTAAAATTATATAATGTTAATTTATAATTTTCTTATTTTCATATTTTTAGTTTAAATTGAAATATAATGGGCATTCCACATTTTTACTTGTTAATAATAATAATAATAATAATAATAATAATAATTCTCTTCTTTCTCATATTTTAAGTTTTTTTTACAACCATATTTTAAGTTTAAATTATGTTGTAATGGACATTTCATATTCTTAATTGAATTATTTGAAACTATGCAATGTAAATTTTTTTTATTTGCATATTTTAACTTTAAATCGTAATATAAGCTATACTTCATATTTTTATTTGTCAATTGAATAATAATAATAATAATAATAATAATGACAATAACAATTTTGTGCAATATTTAACATTCCCATTTATTTTAGATGCAAAAGTAACAAGTCAGCCATTACATAGGCTGTACAAGACTAAATCAGACATTGTTTTAAGAGTTTACAACACCCTCAATATATATATATGGACAAGGTCTCAATTCAAGGTTTCTTACGCTTGGCAACTTTATTATAATTCTCTGATTAGCCTCTCTTGCACAAGTCATATCTTTGGCCAAGTCCAAAGTTAAGGAAGCTAAGTCTACGCTTTCTCCTTCTATAAATAGCAACATCACTCAACCAAAAGTAGCACAACAAATCAGAAAACATCAACCCAATAATCATATACAGTTTCTTAGAGCTTAAGCATATATGGCTTCGAGTGGCAAGTTCTGTTCCTGCGCCTTGCTTTTATTGGCTCTTGCTACTATAGCATGCTCATCTCCACTACTCTCTCCTTACTACTATGACAAAATCTGTCCAAAAGCCTTACCCACGATTAAACGAATTGTGGAGGCTGCAGTGTACAAAGAACAGCGCATGGGTGCTTCATTGTTGCGCCTGCATTTTCATGACTGTTTTGTTAACGTACGTACTTGAATAATTATTTAGCTCCCACTTTTTTTTTAATCACTTCTCAATTAAATCTGATGTATCCTAATGAATAATCAGTTTCTTTAATTTAACACATATACAGGGTTGTGATGCATCGGTTCTTTTGGATCCTTCACCAACTATTGACAGTGAAAAGAATGCTCTTGCAAACTTAAATTCTGCCAGAGGATTCGAGGTTATCGACCAAATTAAAATGGCTGTCGACCAAGTATGTGGCCGTCCAATAGTCTCCTGCGCAGACATTTTAGCTGTTGCAGCTCGCGATTCTGTAGTTGCGGTATGTGCCTGTATCACTTCTTACTTAATTTTTCCCCTTTTGGTTAGTTAGGTTCTTATTGATAAAAAATTTAAGTTCGGGCTAATCAGATTGTATTATTAGTATTCTTACTTGTGAGAATTATAAAAGTTATTCGTGCCATCCATGAATATTTGTGTAAATCTATCGCTACCTATTATGAAGCTCTCATGTGGTCTATGTATTGGACCTTTGTTCAACAAATAATAATAATAATAGAAAAAATTAAAGTTTGAATCTTTCTAATCCCTTTAATAATCGATTAAGAATACAGTCATAGACATTTAGAAATTTCAAAAATATAATGAGCTAAAACTCGTTTGTTGAGTTAGATATACTAATGTTTATGGAAAATGTGCAGCTGGGGGGGCCAACATGGGCAGTGCAGCTAGGGAGAAGAGACTCAACAACAGCAAGCAGGAACCAAGCAAATAATGACATCCCATCACCATTCATGGACCTTCCTGCACTTATTAACAACTTCAGGAAGCAAGGTCTAAACGAGAAAGATCTTGTTGCTCTCTCAGGAGGCCATACATTAGGGTTTGCACAATGTCGTACATTCAGGGACAGAATCTACAATGAAACTGTTAGTATCGACCCTAAATTTGCACAAGGACGTAGATC
>CATIWK010031439.1:0-16212 GCA_949634005.1 Mallotus japonicus | reverse complement strand
GGTAAGTATTTCAAAAATTAGTATACAAATTGATTTGTTTGATTTTTGTCCTTCAGTAGAATATAAGATCAATATAAAAAATAGAAACAATATGTATTTTATAATTACAAGCAAATTAAATTCCCTACCATTGTATTTGACCTAAGAAGGGATGCCTTTTTCCATCTAATATGCCTTACCAATGCAATTAGTAGTCAATTTGGAGACAATTTAATTACAATGTCACTTTCTTCATATACAATTTTAAAAAGTGTATATTGGAAACAAGTAAGATTAGCTTTTATAAATTAATAGTATTACCAATAACCATTGAATTAGTTGATGAAGGTTGTTTGTTCTTGTTTAAACAACATCTCATATAATCATATTAAATTAATTGTTAGAAAAAATTTACCATTCTTATAATCATGCATGAATCGAACTGAATTAATTAGAGATCATATCTTTATTATCCTTATAGTTCTATTTGAATCGAATCAGATTATTTAGAAACTAGTGATTTTGAATACTAATAATTAAAACAAATGACAGTATAAATTTTTAAAATTTAGTTTTTGTGTTATAAACAAGGTGAGAAAAAAAAAAGAATAAAGCAATGTCAGACTATAGAAAAACTTTTGTTCTTGCTTTTTTTTTTTCCCTTTCTTTATATTTGGATGGAAGAATATTTTTAAAGAAAAAATTATCATTACTGTCTTCTAATTTTAGTTGTAAATTTCATAAATTTAATTTATTATTATTTTTTTATATTTCAAAATAATTATTCTTTCGTAATATTTTCCACATTTTTATATCTAATAATTGTTTAATTCAGTTTATTTATTTAAGTTAGTATAGTTAATCATGCTAAATGAATAAATATATTCTTATTTAAAAAATTATTACATATTTTATTTTATTATATTAAGGGTCTGTTTGGTTCATACTCTAAAAATTGAAAATTGAATGAAATCTTAAAGAAAGTGTTTGATTCACTAGGAAATGAAAATAGAAATGAGAATTAACATATCATTTTACAACTAATTTTTTTTTATAAATAATATTTTTGTAATTTTCTTAATACATATTTTTATTATTTTTATATGTTTTATTTATAAATCTTAAAAAATATATGTTAATATTTAAATATTCGACCAATTCATAATTGGTTTGACTTTCATTTTCAAGGAGATAAAAACTCATTCCTTAAAAATATAACGAGAATGGTAATTTCATTGATGGGAGAATTATATTCTCAATCCCATGATGAATTTTACTCAACTAAACTTTAGGAATTAGAATTTCCATTTTAATTTTGATTTCCACCCTTCTTTTTTACCAAATAACTAGATATTAAATTGTTAAATTTTACTGTAAATTAATTACTTTTAGTGTTTCAATTACATATTGATAATTTATATGGAATATTAAAATTGTGTACCAATCATTTTATAATAAGATATAACATAATTTAAAGTTTAAACTAACATTGATTTGGATTATTTAATCTTCAAAATCAAAAGCATATTTTTGGGTGTGGGTCAACAGCATAAACGGAGCCCATCAATATGAGTTTGATGCAATGGGCTAAGGCCGTCTAAAACAACCCGAATCTCGACTCACTCACCGGAGCTAAAACCCGATCCACAATAATTGAACCCGCAATCGCAACCGCAAACTGCTTCGCCAAAAAAACGCCAATAATTTGAATTCCTCTGTGACGCTCTCGCTGCTGTACCAATGGCACCGCCACCACCGTTCTTTTAGCTTCCTCTGAATGCTCACTCCCACCATCAATCAACCTTGGTAGTTGAGTTTTTGGAAACTCAATTATTTTGCAAGCTTTCTTCAAGAGGAAAAAAAAAATGGAGCGAAACCTCATCAACGGTCTGATTTCACCTTCCACCACCGCAGATCGCGGCAAAACCGCCAGATCGACGACTATGCCTCTCCAACCTAATTACAGTAGCCGAGCCGTTCAAGTACGTAGTTCATGATTCTATTCTCGAACGAAAATGAACTAATTTGTAAAAACCTAGCGATTTGCTGTGTAGTTTTAGGGTTTTAGGTTAGTATTTTCTTAGTTGATTCCGCATTCAAGTAAGTTTAAGTTTAGCATGTTGCTCTTTGTTTGAGTAAAATTTGAACAATTAGGTTTTGTTGATGTTGAGCAATGGAAATGGAAGTGCTTTTCAAAAATCTAGTCTAAATAATGCTTGAGGTTTCAGGCAGTCATTACTGGAAGCTGAAGTAGCAGTTTTGAGTTTAAATAAGGTGAGCGGAATGCGAAAAATGCAAAAAGATGTGTGCCAATGGTTACTTTTTTATTTATCTGCTTAGAGTTGGATGTAATGTGAAGTGAATTAGAGAGTGAACTTTGCGACTTATTTTTATATTTTTTAAATTCTTAGATGTTGATGTTCTTTCTTTAGTTTGAGAAATTGAGAAGATTATCAATTTATAGTTCTTAATCCATGATTGTGAACCTTGACTGGATTATGGAGTAATAAAAGTGTTGATATGTGAGGTTTGCATTTGAGGTGTATGAACTATCATTTCTGATATGAAGGCTAGGATTTTATGGGGTGGTATTGACTACTAAGAATCCGCTAGTTGAACCTGACTGGATTTGTTATGTAACTCATGCTGTTTCCAGTTTGTGGAGTTGATGCTTCATTGTGAATTCTGGTTTCGATTCTGGATTTGGGCTCCTTATGATTTTTCCTTGTATGGAAATGCAGATATATTTGAGGAATTGTTGTTTTAGCATTTTGGTTGTTGAAATTTAGTACAACTCTCACTGAATGTTGATATTAATTTATTTTATGTGAAAGTATATGTTCTTCTAATTCCTATTTCAGGAAGCATTGGAACACTTGGCATCTGTTGATCTAATTGAGTTATGCAATGAAGCAAAAGTTGAACGCTGTCGAGCAACTAGAGATTTGAGAAGCTGTGGACGCTATGTAGAGTCTGTGTTGGTTTCATGTGGGCATGCCTCCTTATGTTCAGAATGCAGTCAACGATGTGATCTTTGCCCAGTTTGTAGAATTCCCATTCCAAAGAACAGTCATAATCTTCGGCTTCGCCTTTACTATGAGTGTATAGAGGCTGGCCTTATTTCCAAAAAATTTGATGAAAGATTCAAGGAGAAAGAAGATGGAGATGAACAATTGACTGCTGATGTCATGCGGCTTTATTCTTTATTTGATGTGGCTATAGAAAATAACTTAGTTTCTTTGATTTGTCACTGTATCCTTCTATTGCATATCTTTTTCTTTTCTCTCTTTAAATCAAAGGTTTAGGTGTTTATGTTATTTTTAAATCTTTTTAAATGAAGCCTTACTAATTTTGTTGCTCCGGGTCCTTCTTGCAAAGGCAGGTCCCTGGAACATGGCAGTATCACTTTTTTTTTTTTTTATTCTGTCCATGAAGTAATATAACAACAGTGGGAAAACTGTTTGGAAAGTAGGCTGTCTATGACCTTGATTCATGTTGGAGTGCTATGCATTCATGCTTGTATATAAATGCACTTTCATATTTCAAAGAGAAAATTAGAAGACCCAGAAAAGAACAATTTTTGCGGATTCACTTTATAAAACTATATTTTCATTTATCATAGAACAATATCCTTAACAGAAATTTGACAGATGTTACAGATGTTTGTATGGATGAAAGTGCTGTGTCTAGTGATCCTGTTGTTGCCTTCTTGTTGGACGAAGTTGTTGTGAAGGACTGGTGCAAGCGAACCTTCCAAAACATTGTATTGGAACTTCAGGAGATATGTATCCTTTACTTAAATTTGATGGCAGAAGTATTATTTTCTGTTCAATTATGTGCTTACTTTCCTATTGGTATTCTTAACACTCGCTTAAGATAAACTTGAAGCTGAAGAAATGAAAACTAGGTTGAATTTTCTTGTTAAATTTTCAGTACATCTGGCCGGTTTGTCTGCTGTTATTGAAGTTTTGGAGTCATCATTTAAGGGTAATCTTTCAGCACAGCTTCATGATGTGCAGCTCCTTCAAGAGAGCATTTTAAAGACAAAACAGGTTCGATAGTTTAAAAGAACAAGTTGTAAACAGAATGCAGTATGTGTACTGTTTGCATGTTCAAGTTTTTCTTTTGAATTGTTAATTTCTGTTTTTAGACTTGCATCTTATTAATTTCTTAGGTCCATATACATGAGGTCACTGTTACTGTTTTTTTCCCTTCCCAATCGGGTTCAATATCTCCTTTAGTATTTTAGCATCCTCAAAAGGTTATGATTTTATTAGTTGAAGTTTCATTGAGGTCAAATTTAAGAACTGCATAAACTAAAAATTGCAACAAATGGTGTGGGAGCTATCCTTTACATTATGGATCATCTCGTTTTCACAATGATGATTTTAGTGGATTTTTGAATTTGATTGAACTACAATACTTCACTTCAATCCTGTAATTCTGAATGAAATCACAAGTTGGCATGTTTATTTCTTTATGCTTCTGGTTAATAGCGTGGTGCTGATGCTTTATTTCAGCATATGGAGATTATGAAATGGTGTATAAGGCACCAATTTTTGGAGAATATTGAGTCGCGTCATGCTAATTTTTCATCGTGGCATTCTACTGTTCGTGAGAGGAAATCAGCAGCAATTACACGTTCTTGGCCAGATGTAGTAAATCAATCTGCTGACTCCAGTATGCAGACTGGTTCGCTATTCATTGAAGATGCTTTAGCAAATATTGAGATAGAGCAAGAGTGTGTACAGGATATTGGAGGGGAATTAGAACTTGCATCTTTACAAAAGGACCATGGGTCATTTTTTAGGTCTAAGATAGAAGGGGTGGCAGGATGCTATCCATTTGAAAGCCTTCGAGCTGCTGTTGATGTACTTTTTTTACATGGAAGTTCTGATTTGGTGGTTGCAAAGCAAGCAATTGTATCCTTTTTTTGTTTGGATTATGTTATTATTAGTTTATTTATTTATATATTTTCTGTTATTCATGCACACATATTCCTGATGATTGCATCTATTTTTCAGTTTTGACGAAATTTCTTTCCCCTTTGTCCTTAACTTGGGACCAGTTACTTTATTACTTTTATGATCAGCATTGGACAATGCCTGATGAAACATGGAGGCACATCATAGATGACTTTGCAGCTACATTTGGTATAAGCAGGCATGCTTTACTCGAATCGCTGGTCTTTTATCTTCTAGATGACCATACAGATGAAACTTTAAAGGTAACTGAGTATAATTATATAGTTGGATTAATCTCAAGGCAATGTATGCAATATGAAATACTTTGTATGAGGTCACTGTTTGGTTGATGGTAAGCTTGATAAATACTGTACTTTGATTACTCTATTAAATGTCATTCTTAGTGACATGAATGGTTATTTATGCTCAGAATATGCAATTTCTTAGTGCCATTCTTCTTTTCAAACTTGTTGGAAGTTGCATTATCTAACTGGTGAAAACTCAACGGAAAGAAATTAATGCTTTTGATTCTTGAAAACAAAATTAAAATAGAGAATAGGATTATGCATGAAGAAATTTCATTATTATGTTTAATGTGTTATGCTAGCTTGGAGTTTTGTACTGAGAATTCCAGTATATTTGACTGTGCTCAGAATTCTGGCATCGTAGTTATGATTGCTGAATATGTTTTTAGGATTGTCAGATGTTATGATCCATCCCATGTCAATTTTCTATGCTGATTATTCTTTAAATCTATATTGCTTAGGAAGCTTGTCACCTCCTTCCTGAGATCTCAGGCCCGACAACTCATCCTAAGATTGCTCAAGTGTTGCTAGAAAGGGAAGCACCTGAAGCAGCTCTGATGGTCTTACGATGGTCTGGGCGTGATGGATCACAAATGGTTTCACTTAGTGAGGCTGTTTCAGCTATTCGTGTGAGGGTTGAATGTGGACTTCTGACTGAGGCATTTATGCATCAGAGAATGCTCTGCACCAAAGTCAAGGAAAAGAAGCGAAAGAATGGACAACTTGAGGAATCCACTGAGTTAAAAGGTGATTACAAGACCTGGGAGGAATGGGTGGATGTTCTGGTCACTGAAATTTGTTGTCTTTGCATTAAGAATAAACTAGTAGATCGGATGATAGAGTTGCCTTGGAATTCAGATGAGGAGAAATATATTCATAAATGTCTTTTAGAATGTGCAATCCATGATCCTTCATCAACCACTGGAAGTCTTCTTGTTGTATTTTATCTTCAGGTAAATACTATGTCCAGTCTGGAGCTAATTTGATTTTGGTTTGAGTTGGAAATTTTATCTAATTTGCTTCTAAATTTGTTTTTCACATGTTTATCATATCATTTTTGAGTTAAATTGTGCTTTTACTGGTGGAATGTTAAGCTCTTTATCGGATATGTAGCAGCAATAGCAAAGTGGGATTTCTTTTCTCTATTATTCTGTTTTGTTTTGTTTTATAGGAGTACTTTTTAGACCTAATAAGCTTCTCTGAGTTTGCCAAAGCCTACAGATACTCTTCTCCACATAAAATCAAAGGACTGTACATCAATTAATATGATAACAAAGTGGAAACATAAAGTAGATGAATTATCAGATCATCATGTTGTGGGTCGATTAAATTATTATAAAGGAATTATCGTTTTGACATGGATAGAGGGTGCTTCTGAATTTGTGATGACACAGGGGGACTGGATGGTTAAAAATTAAACGAAGGTTGATGAAATTTATTATATTGTATTTCATCTATTGTTTGTTTTATATCATTATTCAGCCTAAAATTATTGTATGATACATGCCTGTATCCCAGCTGGCAGGATGAACTGATGAAGAATGAGATTCCATGAAATGATGTTTTAATTTTGTGAATGATGAGATTGCTTATGCATTATGTTAAACACCTTGTTAGAAGTCTCTCTCTCTCTCTCTCTCTCACTTATTTTAAGAACTTACAGTTGCATTACCTGATAATGTGTGATATTTTGTACTATTCCAGCGCTACCGATATGCTGAAGCATACCAAGTTGACCAGAAACTTCAGAATGTGGAGCAGGACTTCATTGCAAAGAATTCTGTCAATGAAGAAGTTCTATCAAGAATGAGATCAGCTAGTAATTGGAGAATAGGACTTGTTGTAAGTGCTCAAAACTTGTTAAAAGCTTATCAGTTCTTTGAGGCGATAAAATCTTTTTTTTCCACATGCCGAACTTCAAACGCTCACAGATTTGTGGGTTTTGAGTTTGATGCTTCAGTATTAATCCTTCTCACATTCAATTACAACAATGAACTGGATTTCATTTAAGAGCACTGACAGCCTGACTGTTTCACGCACACACGACATGTAACTCTGGAAATACAAATAGCTATTTAGTTTTGTTTTGGGCTATTGTTCTTGCTGAAAAGGGGCATAACATATGATTGTTGTCTTTATTTTTGTTACTTCATCTTTGGATTTTGGGTTGTGATACAAGTTGGTTATTTATGGCATGTGTCGCTTGCAATTTGTAACAAACATTGTTTGGGACTAAGAATATTTATGTTTTGAATTTTGTGTTCTACAGGCTAAATCCATTGAGTTGCTACCACAAACCCAACAGCAGCAAGCAAAGACTGGAAAACTGTTGCCCGAGATTTATAATATATCTGGTGAACAAGTTGAAATCACGGCAAAGTCTGATCTTCCCACAGTACAACAGCCAAAGTCAAGCAGTTTACTGATTCCCTCATCTGATGATTCCTCTCTTCTTCTGCAGACAAGTCATATAACTCCATTTAAATCATCAGTTCTTGAAACTCCGATACACAGTAGATCTGTCAGTAAGCCTCAATTTGACCTGGGTAGTAATGGTCCTCAATTGGTTCACCATGAAAGGTTATTTACAAATGCAGGAAAAGGACTGAAGCCACAAGTTAGCGTTCGCAAGAGTGTTAAATATGATGGAACTCCAAATCATGGTTCTCCTCGTGTTAGCCCCATAAGTGCCACACCACTGAAGGATATCAGCAAAACTTCATTCAAAGTGCTTCTTGACAACAATCTTCAACATGGTCAATTGGATAAAATGTCACCAGAATTGGAACAAAATGGGTTCACTGAGCAATTCCAAAATACAACTCCCCAGTATTCCCACAAAGTTATAGCTAATCCAGTTGTCATGTCCGGTGGCAGTCTTACCTTTCCTAATGATCCTGTGCGTTCATCTGTTAAAAGGATTCATTCTTATAGACCAGATGATGGATCTTGGAATGTGGTTTCTGGCGATGATCCAATGGACATTGGTGCAAGGTAAAGTGTGAAGTCTTCTAAATTTTGCTGCTTCACCTGTTCTTTCTGAGGGTTTCATTGCTTAAGAAAACTTTTCTGCAACAGAAGTCTCTTGCTCACCATTTTTTTTTTGTACTTTCTGATTTAATTGCAACATTCGACCTCGATTCTTATTTTTCATTTTGTTTATGTTTTCCCGTAATTTCAGTGGGAGAGAAAGGGGTTTCAATATCAATGAAGGAAGTGTAAATGGTGGACTAAGATGGAGGTCTGACGAATCCAGTGATGAGGAAGGGGAGCATACTGTAGAGAGAGCTGTTGGAGTAACTTCTTTTACAACACCCAGAAGAGGAATTAGGAGGAGTAGATTTGCTAAAAGATGAAGATTGTTCAGCGGCGGTTCTGTATACTATTGATTCCTGCAACTACCCATGATCATGCTTCAATGTAAATGGGCACGCATGATGCAGTGCAAGCGAGCAGCGAAAAAAAAGAGCCATAATTTTTTTTTGGTTAAGATGGTTATATTGCAAAAAAGCAACATGATTGAGCAGTGAAACGTAGCCATAATTTTTTGAAAGGTTAATGAGGGCTGCACTGCTAAACCGCAAGTTCCCCTGAGAGGGTATATAAGCATTACTATATACTGATTCATAGTTTCAGGCTGAGAATCAGGGTCATCTCTGTTTCTTGCTGTTCTTTTGATCAAATGTTGGGTTTTTGTATCTTATCAAGCAATTAGAATCTTTGTATTGGTAAATTTTATTCTCTTCTGATAGTTGGCAGCAGCATTTTTTGTATCATGCAACCTATTTGTTCTTTAGCATACTAAAGTTTCAGTGTTAATGCTGCTCTAATCCATTGAGCTAATTAGCGAAGATCAACCGAAAATTTTGACCAAAAAAAAAAAAAAAAAAGGTAGTCAGCATTTTAGGTGATGGGCTTTGTTATGTTTTTGCTTCTGCGATAAATAAATTTATGTTCTTATTAATTCAAATTTATTATACTCTATAGAATGAATTGAATAATTCCATGGCACTCAAACTGGCTACATTTATATATAATAAATTTATAAAATTTGATATAATTAATTTAAATTTTATTAAGAAATTATTTTTACTTCTAATTATAATATTTTATTTTAATGAAAATAATTTTGTTTATCATAGTAAATACTCAATATTTATTTGAAAAAAAAGAAAAGAAAATTACTTACAAATAAAATACAATTAAATTAAATAGTAGTAGCTTTTCCCTCCATGGTTAACCATTTTATGTTTTAGTCCCTAACTATAAAACTATAGTGGCTTTTATTATGTTTTAGAGTTTAGCATTATTTTCAATTGGATCTTTTCATTTTTGAAGTTAAGATAATTTCAATTTTATTTTAAATTATAAATTAATATTAGTTAATATTCCATTTTATATTTATTAAGTTTCAAATTCAAACTTCAACTTCGTCACATCACATGTAATTACAAATATTTAACATTTTAAAGCTTAATTTAATAATATTTGTGTTATTTCATGTATTAATAGAAAAAATATAAATATATTTATTTTATTACTAATGGGCATCATTTTAATGGTTTTTTTTTGGGTTTATTGAGTTTAAGGGTTTATTTGGTTCAAATGAATTCTATAAAATTTTGTGGAATTTATTTGTAAATCCAAATAAATATGTTTGGTTTAAATAAAAATTTATAAAATTTATTTTAAATTTAAATTTTTTAATTTTGTGGAGTTATTTGAAACTAAATCAAATTTTGTTAATAAAGTATGTTTGATTTAAATGAATTTAGAATTCATTTAAAAATAAATTCTATTTGGAATTTATTTGGAAAT
This sequence comes from Mallotus japonicus, assembly GCA_949634005.1. Taxonomy (NCBI): domain Eukaryota; kingdom Viridiplantae; phylum Streptophyta; class Magnoliopsida; order Malpighiales; family Euphorbiaceae; genus Mallotus; species Mallotus japonicus. The sequence goes on along the minus strand of CATIWK010031439.1, from coordinate 6,146 downwards.
GAATTCTATTTAGAATTTATTTGGAAATGAAATGAATTCGTCAATGAAATTGAACCAAAGAAAAGGTAAGGGAAATTCTAGATTAATTTTAGTTTTTATTTACTTTATTTTCATATTTCTTTTATCACGGTTGGATGAGACTTTGTAAAAAAGAAAGTAACCACATACTATTTATTAATAAAAAACAAATTTATTGAAAAAAAAAACTTGAGTACCATTTCCACCGAATCTAGTAGGAGAATCAAATTTTTGGATTATCTTAAATTACCATCGTTGTCGTGTATCGTCAATTTGTTCACAAAGTCATAGAATAGCAAAGTGAGCAGTTTCAGTCAGTAGCTAGTAAACAACAGCACAATGAAAGAAGCTGCAAAACTGCCCATCATTGACCTCTCTTCTCCGGATCACTTCTCTACCGCCAATTCAATCCGTCAGGTTTCAATCAACCATTTGATATTTCTGCAGAGCTTTCATGTGAGTTTCTGAATGATTTTTGTTTTGTTTTTGGTTGGTTTGGATTGTCAGGCATGTGTAGAATACGGATTCTTTTACCTGGTGAATCATGGAATACACCAAGACTTGATTGCAAAAGCTTTTAAAGAGAGCAAGAAATTTTTCTTCCTTCCTTTAGATGAGAAAATGAAATTGTTTCGAAAACAGCATAGAGGTTACACGCCTTTGTTCCATGAGACTGTCGATTTTTCTACTTCTAATTTAAAAGGTATCTTTGAGTTTATAAAATAATGTGCAAGAATTGCATTGCATTGAATCATTTCTTGTTCTTTTTTTTTTTTTTAACTTTATTATTATTTCGTTTGAGTCAGAAAGAATTGAATTCAAGCGATTTTGGCCTTCTCCAAAAACTAGGGAAGTGGCAAGATTTCATCAGAATTTAGAAACAAAATTGTTACTTTTAGGGGACCTTTGTTTGGTAAAAAATAAGGATAGGAATTGGAATCGGGATGGACGATTCCGATTCTTAATGTTTGATTAGCCAAAATTAACATGGAAATGGGAATGTGATTCTACCATAAATGGAAATCACCATTCCCCTCTTCTTCTTAAGGAATGACTTTTGATTTCTTAAAAATTAAGTCAAATTAATTATAAATAAGTCAAATATTTAAATATTAATATATTTTTAAAATTTAAAAATAAAACGTATAAATTAATAAAAGTATACATTAAATTTTTGAATTAAAAAAATTTATCAAAAGTAAATAATTTTTATAAATAAATATTTTAAAAATATTTTATAATACATAATTATATTTTTTGATATATAAAAATTATTATAATGTTAATTTTTTATCAATAAAAAATAATTACAAAAATATTTTTCATAAAAAAAATTTTAGTTGTTAAATAATATTTGATTCTTGTTCCCATCATTACCATTCGTTAATGAAACTAAATATCTTTTTCAAATTTTCATTTCCTTTCTCATTCATTTCTATTTCGATTCCGATTCCAATTCCGGAGTAGAAACGAAACGTACCCTTAGTTGCATGATTGAACATTGCGAATTTTATGATGCAAACAGGTGACTCTAAAGAAACCTTCAATGTTGGCCCTTTATGGAAAAGTGAACTCAACCAGTGGCCGTCGGAAGGTGCTGTAATATTTCGTTGCTTGCTCAATATAAATATATATATATATATACACTTTGTTAGTATAAGCATACTTGATGATCTCAACTTAGGTTGTTCTTTTGACGAGGAAAGCTTCAGAACTTCTCCCATCTTGGAGACCTACTATGGAGGCTTACCATAATGAATTACTGTAAGTTTTATCCTCTCAGGGTTTGTGTTTATAGAGGGTTTGAAAGGTGACCATCAGTGATTTTCCTGATTATATGCTCTCTTCTATTTGGTTTCAATTCAAGAGTTGTTTTGAGATTAGGAAGTTTAAATTTGGCATTTTTATGCCTTCATTATATCATATCTTGTTGGAGCAGTTTTTATTAAACAAGGAGGTGATTATTTTGTTTGGAGTTGTGCATAATATCAGCACAACTGGCTTTCTCTGGATTATTGTTTTGATGGCACCATCAGATTTCTCATGCATGCTCCTAAGTTGCAAGTTGGAAATTTTTAGCCTGCAATTAGATGGATGCTGAAGTTTCTTGCTTGATGCTCGATACTACGTCAGGTCTGCTGGAAAAAGACTAATATCGTTAATTGCTCTAGCTTTGAACTTGGATAAAGATTTCTTTGAGAAAATAGGAGCCTTGAATGAACCAGAATGCTTTCTTCGTCTCTTGCATTATCCAGGTACGCTCAATTTGACTTCTTTGTCTCTTTTTATCTTTATTAATGTAATTGGATGGCAAGTTTGAACTAGGTAAAGTGCTGAAGTTGGAAAGTTAGATGGCGATTTAGTTTATATGTGGTCTTCTGGGTTTTGTGAAAATCTAGATAGTTAACAGACGAAGCCATCTATCTGTTTCATTGGAGATCAGTCACCATTTTCCTTTGTTACTGTTTCACAATCTGGAAGCTGCCAAGGTCCTTTTTTGAACAAATTCTAGTTCATTTGGTACAAAGAAATTAGGATATTAGAATCATTCAAGTAGATCCAGCAGTGAACATATAGTTGGTTAAAAGACACCTGAACCAGCTTTTGAGAAGTAACTTCTTTGATCTCAGGTGATCTGGGGAATTCTGAGGAAGAAATTTTTGGTGCTTCGGCACATTCAGACTACGGAATGATCACTCTTCTGGTAACTGATGGAGTGCCAGGACTTCAGGTACATGTATATTTGTCTATTTTCTCTCTGTCTCTTATCCATGTTTCCTGATAATTAAGGGCTTAATGTCATAGTTGCAATTCATAACTCCAAGTGCTACTTGTATGTTATCTAATTTGGTTTCTCTACAATAACAGGTTTGTAGGGAAAAATTGAATGAAACACGAACATGGGAAGATGTGTTGCATAGGGATGGGCAAGTCTATTTTGGCTAATCAGCTTCTTTTTTTTCTTTTCTTTTTTCCTTTTGAGTGTGTGTAAGAGTTGAGTTGCTTGACAATAGTTTTCAATGAGTAAGAATGTTGCTTGTCTTTCCAACCTTAGGCCTCTAAATCTGAAACTTGCAGGGCCTTCATAGTCAACATTGGGGACATGATGGAGAGGTGGACTAACTGTCTTTTTCGGTAATTAATGCTCTATTTATTCTCTTTTCTCAACTTGAAAGAGTTTTTGGATACTCATGAAAGCTATTACTTGTGTGATTAGTTTAATTGGTAACGTTTTTGTTTTGGAACATTTCTCTTTCTGCTGTTTCTCCTATACTTTTGTTTGATAAAATCTTTGCTTTATCAATTATATGTAGGTCCACACTGCACAGAGTGATGCCAACTGGGAAAGAACGCTACTCTGTAATCATCTAGTTGTTTCTATATCTACATTTTTTTTTTCTAATTATACTGCTTTAACTGAGCTTAACCTATTCCTGTGAACTCAACCTGTCTGTTAAAGATTTGTGATCAAGAGACTGTTCTATCAAACATCTCATGCCGAAATCCTTCCATTTAATCCAGAAGGTTGAGAATTTGAAGAGAATATGTCACCACATAAAAAAATGCAAAAATTTTTAGTTTCATGTATTCTGGAACGTGACTTACATTGCTACCTTTAACCAGCATATTGGAAGCACTTTCCTCGATTAGAAATTCTAAGCATGCTCTCAGTCTTTTTAGCAGAGGATTCTAATGTATGGGACCATTAATTGACATATTCTGGACTATTTTATTGCAGATGGCATTCTTCTTAGATCCTAACCTAAACTGCATTGTGCAGTGTTTGGAAAGTTGTTGTAGTGAATCATGCCCTCAAAGGTATCTCTTGATTCATTTGGCTTATTATATTTTACAGTTTCAGTTACCAGTATTGCCAACATAAGAATAGAAAATGTCGTTTCAGTTTGCTTTGGCATTATAAATCATCAGAACATTACATTAGACTTGTCATGAAAACATGGTGATTTAGCTTGAAATCTTTGTTAGTGTACTTATTTCCAAAAAGCAGGTGCCACCTCCATAAGTTTTATTATTAACTGTGATAAACTTTAAATTCAAGATTGCCTCTCGAGATGCATTGATGTGTTAAAAATATTGAACTTGAAGTTAAATTTGGAGATACTGAGCTATTAGACATCCTCTTTTGACTGAAAATGGAGATAACATTTGTGTGCTTTTTCACAGATTTCCTCCAATTCGCAGTGGGGACTACCTGGAAGAGCGGTTAAGGTTCACGTATCTCTCAAAGAGTGAAGCTTGAGGTGCGAAAACTGCTAGATGTTCTGAGGTTGCATGCCCTTGCTTTCAAGATTGAAAATAACTCAGGTAGTTCTGCAGAAATGATGATTAAGTTACAGACAACTTGATACACATGATTTGAGCACTGAGAATAGTGGTGCATAATTTATTTGCTGAACTATCGGTTTAGGCACCTTGCACCCCTTCAGGTTTCTTTGACTCTTTTCAATAATCTTTTAATTTGTTTATGTATAAATGAAGCGGCAGCATTAGCATTTATACACCAAATTTTTATTAGTTTTTTAGGTACGTACTTGTAGTATTTTTAAACTCATAAATTAGACCATTAAAATTGAAAGTTGAAAATTTTAAATTTAAAGATACACAATATAAAAATAGATTAATTATTATTTTAGCTTTGATCTCAATCAAATCAAATGGCTACTCTTATCTGTCTATTTATCTTCATTTTCTCCCATAATTCTTATTTGGTTCATATATATTTGTGCTTAGGGCACTTGTTGGAGAAATTTATACAAATAAAATGTATTATAGAAACGTGGAAGTTGAAGGGAGAAACTTAAATCTCACATAAAAAGTTCACACGTTTTATAGCTATAAAAGATTTAATACAAAAATCAGCATACAAAGAGGGACAATTAACATTTTCAGAGATAGTATTTTACACTTCTTGTCTCTCATACCATATATTAATGCTTTATTTCTACTATATCCATCCATATCCAAATCAAAGTAGTGGAGCAAAGGGAACCCATCAAAGATAGCCTTATGTAGAACATTCCTTGTGGAGTTAAAGACTCTGTTTTTCTTCTTTGATTGTGGAGTTAGCCTTATCTAGATCAAGTAAAACAGTAGCTGACTGGTGGCCAGTTTGGTATTACAGTGGGGAATACAGATTTTAGTAATTCAAGTTTATTAATTTTTAATAATCTGGCTGAAGTATGGTTTTAGATGCAAAATAAAAAGTTATTATTAACCCTATCAGGCATTTAATTTTATAGAAGGTGTTTTACTGCTGCTATTAGCATGGTAGTGAAAGGTTATAAATTATAATGGAATCCACTTCACAAGCTTATGCCTGAAACCAGTTTTTGATTTGGGTTCTTATTGAAAATGGATATGATGATTGCTGATTTCCTCCAATTCGCAGTGGGGATTACCTGAAAGAGCATTTCTCTGCGACATATGGCTTGCAGATTGATTGAAGGTTCAGGCAGCGTTTGCAGATTCAAGTGTCCAGGCAGGTCGCTTGCTGTCTAGTGTGGAATATTTTGAATAAAAATTGAATGTACTGTAAGATGTTCAAAAAAACAGACAACCTTAAAAAATAAAAAAATGTCGTCATTATCAATGCTTAGGTGATTTGATCTTCATATTAATTAAAGAAAGGAAGATCTTAATTGTACTTTTTCGTGTTCTCTTTTACATGGACGCATTACGAGGTTGTACCACAAGACCCAAGTCCTGTGTCCTGCTTGATTCATGGATCATAGCCTGTAGTTGCGGAAGTGACAATAAGAACAACTTATAAAATTTCAGATATTACGAAGATTGCAAAGAGATGCAACAAGCACAAGAAAGATAAAGAGATGAGAAAATCTAATATTTTATTTGCATTATTTCAGTGAATGAGACTTGTAGTATAGACCTACAAGCTATTCTGTTTTTGTACCTGAAAGAGACAAATCTACAAACAACTTTGCCTCATAATGCAGAAGGTTAAGACTTTAAGAACCCACTCCCTATTATAAATTTTCCAAAATAAAAAAATAAAAGTTGCTTATTGCTTCCACAACTTGTTTTTGAAATATTAATTGGTATATAAGGCTGTAGGGTCTCTCTCTCTCAAAAAAAAAAAAAAAAAAAAA
>CATIWK010031409.1:0-10501 GCA_949634005.1 Mallotus japonicus | reverse complement strand
TTTATCAAGAGAACTATCCAGAGAAAAGTAACTTTATAATCAGTAGAGTTTATTAGGATACTATGTTGTAGCAAAAAAACACCACAAGGTCCAATTTGTTACAATCTCAAACTACAAGGTTAATTTTTGTACTTATCCCTATGCTATATACCATAAAAAAATGGACATGTTAGCAAGCTTAGGAGTCCAGCCCAGTTGAAAATGGGTGTAAAATGCGGCAGGCTAATCTGGATTGAATTGGGCCGAACAGAATAAAAAGGTTATTTGAGGTGTGTAGTTACATTAATGACTGACACGTCAGCAGCATCAATCCTTCAATTCAACAACAGCAGCAGCAACCTAAGCCTATCAATCTATCCGTCTAATGTCTACGAGTCTATCCATCCATCCATCCATTATTATTATTCATTATTTAAATAATTAAATAGAAAAAGGGTAGAATGGTCATTTTATCTGTCTTCTCTATCTATCTCTCACGCTCACGCTCGCTTGCTCGCTGCTTTCTCTTCCACTGTCTGCTGTCTATTGATAATTCATTCATTACTTTTTTGTTTTTTTCTTGTACTCAGTCACTGCTTCCTCTTCTATCCCAACCTACCCTCTCTTCTCTTCTCTTCTCTTCTTTTTGCTTCTCAGATTCCATTTTTCCCGCTGTAAGTCACCTTCTCTCCTCTTTTCACCTTCCTTTCCTTTTTTTTTTTATTATTTTTTAAAATTAAATTGTTCATTTCTTTTAGGTTTTGTTTCAATTATCTATTTGTTTATTTAATCTTCTCCTGAAATCTCGAAATGGAAGCCGGATTCGGTTTCTGCGATGTTGATTTCCGGTTCAGATGCAGATTCGTTGCTTGCTTCCGCTTTTTCCTTGCTCGATTGCTCTAGATTTATTCCTTTTTGTTTACTGTTTTAGCTGCCAATTGGGTTTTCTTTAATTACTGTTTTTAGCTGCCGATTTGGTGTAAAATTAAAATTTTAAATTCTGTTTAAGCTGAAACAGAGTGTATAATTTAGTTGATTTTATTTTTCTGCATTATGAATGAATTGTTCAACGGAGTTGAAAAATCCATGGTAATTAATTCAGTGCGTACTGCATTTAAGTTCATAGAGATTGTGATTTTTTAGATAAAAAAAAAATTATAGTTACAGTAGTGGAATTATGCTGCAAGTAGTCTTCTGCTCAACTTTGTACTAAATTTAATATATTACATGGTTAATGCTGTTAGCTTAGGTACTACTATGTTTGATTAGTATGTGATGTGTTTGGTGTTGTTTAATATTTAGGAAACCATGAGTGAGAAAGGGGACAAGGTATGCCCGTTGTGCACCGAGGAGATGGATTTGACCGATCAGCAATTGAAGCCGTGCAATTGTGGTTATGAGGTTTGGTCCTTAAACTTTAGATTTTTCTTTCTGTAGTTATTTTATCATCATTTTGTTCTTCTTTATTGGGCTTGATAATGCCTGTTCCTTGCTTCTTGTTATATATTTACATATTTTTCTTTGCTTTTCACAGATATGTGTTTGGTGCTGGAATCAAGTCATGGAAATGGCTGAAAAGGAGAAAACTGAGGGTCGCTGCCCAGCATGCCGCATGCCCTATGACAGAGAGAGAATTGTTGGGATGGCTGCAGACTGTGAAAGGTTGTTATATTTGCATGCATGTGATTTCCTTGCTAATTTGTAGTTCTGTGTGATGAGGTCACACACTCACACTTGAAAATACTTTCTTTACTTCGCAGACTGGTGGCTGAAATAAATTCAGAGCGAAAACTAAAATCACAGAAGGCAAAGCCAAAATCAACTGAAGGAAGGATGCATCTTAGCAATGTTAGGGTTATTCAGCGGAATCTTGTGTACATAATTGGATTACCTCTGAACCTTGCAGATGAAGCTGTGAGTGATACCCTTAGTCTCGTCGCAATTGTATCTTGTATTTGCTTCACCTTTTTATCAGATGTCTATTTTCAAGTATCTAATCAAGATATCTTTTCATTGATTGCCATCAGCTTCTCCAGAGAAGAGAGTACTTTGGACAGTATGGGAAGGTGTTGAAGGTGTCTATTTCTAAAACAGCAACTGGAGTTATTCAGCATGCTGCAAACAACAGTTGTTGTGTGTAAGTGCCTTAGCCATTGGTTGCAATTTTCCCTTACACTCACTCTCTCACTAATTAGGGTGAACCTTGCATGTGGTATTCTGTTATGTAACTAAAGTCATTTCTTTTTCTGTCTGTTAGATATATTACATATTCAAAAGAGGAGGAAGCTGTACGTTGTATTCAGTCAGTGCACAGTTTTGTCTTAGAAGGTAGATCCTTGAGGTAAGCACATATTTTTATAAACAAAGGCACATTCAGAATTATTTTATTTTGGGTTGTTAGTGGGCTGGAGGTCAAATTCTTTGAATGTAATGTACAAGGAGTTTATTATGCTTCTCTATAATCCGTCATTCATTCTTCTTCTCCATAAATTTTCTATGCTTGGATATTATTCGGTAATTAACAAAAAGTTACGTTTGCAGGGCCTGCTTTGGAACCACCAAGTATTGCCATGCATGGCTCAAAAACATGGTATGTTTGTTAATGCCTGTTCATACATCTGAGCAACCTCCCAGTAACCTTCACCCAGATACACACGTATGAATCTTTATAAGAAATCTGCTAGAGATAAAAACTGCTGAATCATGGAAAAGCTATTTTCTTTTTTCCTTCTAGGTGAAACGAAAAAAAAAGTCTGGCTCTGATTTTTTTTTAATTGCATTCTGTAGAAAATTGTGGCAAAGTATTTTCACAAATTAAAGTAACTTCATAATATTCATTACTGTCTTCTGCAAGTTTGGAAACTGAGATTACAACTTTCATGGACATCTTTCTGACTAGTGCTTCTGTTGATCCAGCCTTGCAGCATTCCAGATTGCTTGTATTTGCATGAATTTGGCACTCAGGAAGATAGTTTTACAAAAGATGATTTAGTTTCTGCCTTTACAAGGTATAATTGACGAACATTATTTTCATGTTTAGATTCGTGGTTGTTTGTTAATTGGAATGAAGGTTTTCCTTGGACCACACTAAATAAATTTTTTTAATCTGAATCAATGCATTGTGGTGTTAAAGGAGTAGAGTTCAACAAAATATTGGTACAACAAATAATTTGCATCGGCGTTCGGGAAATATATTACCACCCCCAGCAGATGATTATACTGATAGAAACACATCATCAACCACCACAACACCTGATTGCAAAAGCTCTTCTAAAGTAAGACTTTGGTTAATGTGTTCTTCTTTCGGAAAATACTTTATGTGATCTAATTGTAGACAATCCTTGTAGTATCAAATCCTGATTCTTATGACATGAAACTGGGTTGAGGATGGTTCTTCTGTTATTTCATCTGCAGTTGAAAGCATTTTGTAATCTGGCAATGTTTTAGCAAATTTAGTTCATTAAGATTATTTGAGTTGAAGTTGAATTATGCAATCTCTTGCAACTGATAAGACTTTGCTGTCTTTGCTGCAGTCTATTGGAAACTGTGATGGTGGACCTTGTGCTGATAGTGCTACTGAAAAATCTAATACACTTCCTGGGGCAGTGTCATGGTATAATAATCTTTAGTGATAATTGATAAACAGCTCATGAATTGCCTCTTTATAGATGTGGAATCCCCAATAATTTATTTATATATTTTTTAATTTTTGTTATCAGGGTCATGCGTGTCTCTTCCAATGTACCGCTGGCTACAAAATTGTCAGGTTCAGCTGGAACTCTCAGTCATAAGCCTGAAATATCAAGTTGTCCCCAAGTTCTTGCATCTGAAGTTGTGAGCCCCAAAGGATCTTGTGACATGAATAATGTCAAAATACCTGAAGGAAGCTGCGAAGTGCAGCCATCCCGTGTAGCTTGTGGTGATGTGGCCGTACCATCTACTAGCACAGATTCTTTGGGACCTGCCAAACTTTCTTCAGTTATGAATGAAGACAAAAATTTTCATGTTGATGGAGACTTTCAGAGATTATGCTCAGCATTGTCATCTACTAGCATTGCTGGCCATCCCAAGGATGAGAATTCTAGTTCTGCTATTCTAGAAAGTTCAATTTATGATCATAACATGCCCATAACTCATGGCACACATCAGGATGCCAACCAATTCATTGAGTCTTTAGCATCACCGGCACTGAGGGAAAGCTTAATCCTTGAGGACTTATTAGGTTTTGATGATCAGCAGCTCAAAGGTTCTGGAGACAACCCTAATCTACCATCAATATCATGTCTGCATAATTTGAAACGCTCTAGCTGTCATCCTTGGCAGCAAAGTGAGATTTATCAGCATAGTACTATTGATGGAAATCAGAGCCCTGTACTGAGTAAACGCGATGCTTCTGCTTTTCCATTTTTATGTGAAACACCAATACCGTCAAATGGGTTCTTTAATAAGCCACCTAGTAGCCATCCAGAATTTGATAGGGCTTATAATTCCGGTGTATTGTCTGAGGTGGGATCAGTAAAGTACTTGGAAGGATGTGACAATGCTAAAGTTAGTTCTAAGAATAAAGCGGCCCTGGATGTAGGGGAAAGCAGCATTATCTCTAGTGTTCTCTCTATGGATTTGGATGCATGGGAATATACATTGACATCACCTCAGAGTTTAGCCAAGTTGCTGACTGAAACTGATAAACAACATGGTATACTGAAAGTGCCAAGTTTAAGAAAAGTACAAGATAACAGTCAGTCAAGGTTCTCATTTGCCAGGCAGGATGATTTTCTTGACCAGGAGTCTAATTTACAACTTTCTTTTGCAAATGCAATCGATAATTCTTCTGGTTTTCATCATTGTAATGAGAACAAGCATTTTTGCACGGACAAATATCAGGATATAACTTCAAATGGTAGTTCTGTGGAATCTAATAGTTTTCTCAGCAGTCAACCTTTTTCAGCATCAAAATTCTCAGGTGAGTTACTATCTAACTTGACCTTTTCTTGTTTCACTTTCATGTGATGCTGTTCCCTTTTCTATTTTGGTAAAGGCTTATGCAGTATGTTTTTCCTCTGAATTTCATTTGGTTTAGAATACCGAAGTAACTGAATTGTCAGAGTTTTTTTTTTTTTTTTTTTTAAATGTATAAGTTTATTAGCAAAAGATGAAGAGGGAAACAGAAGGAAAATTCTTGTATGCTTGAGAAACCACACCCTTTCCAACAAGAAGTTCTAGTATAAAGAAATAGGCTCCATCTGTTAGGGACATGTGTACTATGATTTGCTAGACCTGAGTTGTTAATATTATTAGCCTTTTGAAGCATTTGCTTTGCGTTGTTTCAGTATCCATGGCTCCAACATCTCCACCAGGTTTTCCAATTTCAAGCAGAGCAATACCACCAGGGTTTCCAACTAATGGGGCTGTGAACTATGATGGTTTGTGATTTATGGTTTATGCTGTTTTATGCATGTATTCTTATTGGCATACTTTAATCTCACTGTTTCTTTGCAGCAAACTATATGCTACAAGACTCTGCACCATCATCTAGAAAAGTCGGCAACTCTGTTGATTTTGAATTCTTTGATCCTGCAACAGTGGAAGTAGGTGACAGCCTCCTGGCAGCAAGGCTGAATAATTCAGCCTTTGACATGAGGCCAGCTTTATCACCACGTCTCAGTCATTTTGATCATGATACTGAGCTTCAGTTGCTGATGCAGCAACCGGTTTCTATCAAGCAGAACCATAGATTACAGGATCACTTCAGGAGTAGATTTTCTCCCCCAAATGATGCTTACAATTTTTCATCAATGCTTCTTGGCCAGTCCCCACCTAGCAACCCGTCTCCATTTGCACAAGTGACATCTCAACAGGTTAGAAATGTACACATGTCAAATGGCCGTTGGGGTAGTTGGGACGAAATCAAGAGTGTCAATAATGTGGGTATGCCTGAGTTGCTCATGAATGGGAGGCTGGGACTCAACAAAATTACTCCTAGTCACGAGGATTTGAAGTGTCACATGTCCAGTTCCAGTAATTTATATAATAGAGGATTTGCCTTGTAATTTTGTTGAAATTGGACTTCTGTGGTGCTTGGGTAGACTAATGGAGGATGTCACTGGAATCTGGATGACTTGGTGGATATAAGTTGCTTTTGTTTTGAATGAGGTCAATTCCATTGATTTCTATGCACATTGTTCCATTGTGAAATGCTGGTGAAGCTGCATTCTTTGTGCTCGATTCGTCCAGGAAGCTCCATTTGCTTTTTTAAGTAACAGCCCAAGCTTATTATGCCTGCAGAATTGAAGGGGAGGGTTCAAGCATCTGGTTGGCTGGAGTAGCAGCCTCATACAACTGCTTCATGGTAGGTTTCAATTGAATAGTTATTCATTTAATGCAGCTGCATTCTCATAAGCATCTAGCAAAATTGGCATTTGTTTTCAGGTTTTTCATTTCTGATGCAGAAAGTCTCTGCCAGTTAATGTTTTAGAAATTAAGTTTTGATAAACCATTTATTTTTGCTTGAATTGTAATTGCAGGTATGCTGAAACGAGAAGAATGATTTTGGCAATGAATGCCTCGCAGCCAGCCATTCATGATGGATCAAATCCTGTCTCACTTGATAATTATCTGAAGAAAAGAAACAAGAAATAGAAGTCTAAAAGTTCAGAGTTCTTATTACTTGAAAGATAGGCCAAAATCTGGAAGAAGAGTCCAATCTGAGCCAACTTATGGAACCGAAGTGTTGAATCACAAATTTTTTTTTCCCGGGATGAGTTATAATATTATTTGTAGTCTGCGATGTTATTGTCATTTTGAGAAATTCTTCCCTTTAGCCCTATTAATGGAATTTGTTTTAGTCGATCTCAATGCACGAAATTCTTCCACCCTTTTTGTTTACTTTTTTATTTTTTTAAAATCATAATCTATCATAACCTCGAGACTGTTATGTAAACGAAATGCCATGGATGTGCAAAGGGGTTAAACGAAGCGATATGTCATGGTACCATTGCGTATGCAGCATCCACGTTTATAAATTTAAGATATTCTCCACAACTTTTGAATGTGGCATTCTACCCATTCCTTGTGCAATGTTCTCATTGCACCTCCTCCTTGTCCAAGGGAGGGGAGGGATTTACTTACTCCGGTCCGGATCTACCTTGATTCTACCCTATCCATTGTGCAATGCTCTCATTGCACCTCCTCCTTGCCTAAGGAAGGAGAGGAACTCACTCCGGTCCGAACCTACCTTGATCCTAATGTGTCTTGTGAGGGCTCCACATTGGAGAAGAATAGAGTTGGCTTTGATACCACTTGTTACAAGGCCATTATCCTCTTCCCAAAAGGCTAACCTGTTGGGGTATACAGTGACCACGTTTATAAATTCAAGACCTCCTCCACAACTTTCCAATGTGAGAGTTGTGACAGATAGCTCTCCAAAGCTTTTTAATGACATGTTAATGACATCATTACAATTTGTGAAAACAAAACGAAATGAAGTGAAGAAGAATAAGCAAATTTTGATTTTGTGTAAATTGGGTGATATTGTTGCTAGTAATGGCTGAGGCGGAAAACGAAGTGTATATTTACTGAGCAATAATGTTTGGTTCAACAAGCGTAGTCCCCTTTTGGATAATTCAGAATCAGGACATATGGCCTGACATTTTTTTTTTTTTTAACAGGACAGAGAGAGTCGTGCAAAGTTGGAATTCTACACATGAAGACAGTAGCATATTGCAGGTTGTAGCTAGTAATTAATGGTATCCTTGTTTGGCTTAGAAAGGAGAAGAAGAATTGCTGGACTCGCATGATAAGTGGACAGTGATAGCAAAGGATAAGATTGGACAGTACTGACCTATCGCTTCAGACCCTACAGGCTTCCTAAACACTAACCTTTTGTTCTACCCTTTAAACCACTTGCCATAATCAAGTCACTATAATGCATGGTGTGTACTAAGGTGAAAAGCAAAGCCTATCTATGAACTCCATGCATAAGGGCAGGGCTGTGTGATTGTTGGTGTCATGCATGTACCAGAATACATAGCTAAATTGAAGCTTTGGTTTTGCATTAGAAATTTAAGATTTTGTGATTCTGTTGTCTGGAAGAGGGAGGACTAAAGAAAGGAAAGGCTTTCTTTTGCTTTTTAATTGATTTGACAAGTGACAATACATGAATAAATGCAAGTACATGTAGAAATATAATGTAATTAATGAGGTGAATTATTTATTGTTTGGCACAAAGAAAGATAATTTGAGAAAAATAAATAAATACCATCTTCATCTTACTCTTCTCGAACAATTTAGGTAGGACACAAATTCTTTGCTTAAAAAAGGAACGAATCAGCTTCCTTTGCACTAACAACGTCAAGAATCAGCCAAAGTGAGGTGCTTTTTCAAAAATATTTTAAGGTGCAGAATTTGAATTTTATGGTCGTCAAATTAAAAGAGGAAAACTATCTCTGTTGTGCAGTACATCGACTCTATTATAAACAAATATCAAGAATTATATATATATATATTGTTGTGGAAGATGGCCATGAAATGTTGTGTAGCTAACACAAGTGAAAGAAAGAGTATGAACATTATTGTTAGTTAAATTTGTTATCATTTGCGAATCTTTTCTTTTAATTCTTAAGAATGTCTAGATGGATAGCAAGTTGTAAAAGAAAAAAAAAAGATCATTATATTTTTTTTGGAAATGAAACAATGATTCATGCAGGTGTGGTGGTGTTAGTCATTAGATTCCTATATTCTTAATTCCACATTCTCGCATCTGAAGTAGGTATCAAGCAATTTGCCAAACTATATGTAACACGGAAATGTATTTTCTAATATTTTTAAATTTGTCGAAACAGTGATAATCGATTTGAAAAAACAATGATGATCTTGCATCAATTTGAGCTTTTTTTTTTTCTAATGTTTCTGTGATGGCACATAAGAACAAAAAGATTCATATAAATCTCAGCTAATTTGGGACTATAATTAAATGTGTGATTTGCTTGTTTTATTGTTTCATTGGTGCTGCTTAGAAAGAGTACAGAGGATTGCCCTCTCGACGCTTTGGCCGAATGGTTAAAGTTTTAGTACGGGCATTTGTGAAGTCTCCGGTTCAAGACCACGCACTCTTAATTGATGTTCCCTCCCCAATTTATGTATGAGCCAAAAAAAGGAGTAGAGAGGAAAAAGGGTGGTATCCTGTAAGAGGGGCCAGGCCTTAAAACAATGCAAATGATGCAGCTTTAGAAGAACACAGACAAAATGAAGTAAGTTGATCATTGAAGAGGGCATTAAATGAGGCAATATAAGAGGATAGTTTAAAATCCAATGTGAAAAACACTTCTTCATTCGCCTTTAAACAGGTTTGTTGCAGTATCTGTTCACAAATGGCAACAAGGGCATACCCATGATTTTACCATGAACTAGAACAACAACATATCATTCATCAGCTGAACAAATTAAACAAACAAAAAGGTTATAAGAGAACCCAAACAAAAGACGTTAACTTTACAACGTTTAAAGTTTAAACATCTGTTAAGGGTCATTACAGTGAAATTCGAGGAAGTATAGGGCAGGCAAGCACAAAACAAAGGCATAAAAAAGTTAATAGTTTGAAGTAAAATTCCGCATTCCTCGGCTTTGTAGGAGGATAGTACAAGGCAAGCATTCAAAAGAGTGAAAAGAAAGGGTTAGTCTGTAATGTTAATTATTAGGAGCAGCTAGGCTAGCATAGCACGAAAAGTCTGTTGTACTATGTACAATGTATGGATGGATGAATGGTAAGCAAGTAGTAAAAGGAGTTGCTTTTGATACCTTGCCTTGCCAGCCTTTTTTTCAGACCCATTTGCTTATATCCTCATTCAGAACCAGTTTTCATATCCAAAACATCAGATCATAATGTGACCTTTGTTTCCTCAGATTTTTTCCAATCCTTCTCAAATTTGACCATAAGGTTTTCGACCAGCTATTTTGGGCAATGGCCAGGACAATGGTAATATTGTGTTCTTGTTGCTGCAACTTCTATAGAATTTTTTTGCCTGCTATCGACTGTTTATCAGTTAACTAGTGTCGTAGTAGGGGAAGGGATCTTGTGTATATATATGTATTATTATGAGGTGGACTGCTATATACTTAAATTGATAGATCCCTAGAAGTGTAGATATACCCTAAGGAATTTAATTCTTTGAGGGAAGAAGGAAGGTCTTAAACACAACTGTTAATGAATTCTAACCTAGTTGGTAAGGATGAAAGTGGATGATCTAAAAGTTATGTGTTCAATTCTTAATAGAAATATTGTCAAAAAATTTCATGTCCTTATCTCACCTTCCACTAGGACTTATAAATACATTCTCTATAATTTGTAATAGTTTTTGATAATCATTATAATAGTATTTATAAATTTTGTAATCTCTACAAGTTGAAATGATGCAATGACCAAAAACAACATAGACCTCAACTCCCTAGGGCCAGGGTCCTAATTATTCGTTCTGCATTTGAGGTGGTGTGGTCTAAATGCTCTCAACAAGTAATAATTATACAT
>CATIWK010031406.1:0-13674 GCA_949634005.1 Mallotus japonicus | reverse complement strand
CTACTTACATAAATGTGACATGATGATGTTATTTTTTGAGATGTTGATGTAATCTTCTTAGATGCAGTCTACAGTGCTCATGTGCATGGGATACTTTATGTGTACACCTATGTGTGAGCTATCTCTTGAGTGTGTGTATACATGCATCTATGTGTATTTTATAATGCACACGTGCCCTAGGCTTGTGTCACACTCTTCGGAGGCGTGTTTACTCATAAAAATGCATTTTCTTAACATTTCAGGATGAGTTTTATGTTCATACACTTCCATTTTTTATTTTATTGCACTTGTTCTCTTACTTCTGCCTCCTGCAAACTTATTTTTTATTTCTTGAAGATTGGATTCTGTTATCTGTGAGTACTCTACTTTCCTTTTTACTTTTATGCTTTCTTTCATTGTCTGACTATTTTTCTAATTTATTGTGATTTTGTTAATCTTAAAGCTTTTTTTCTTCTATTGTTGCTGCTCTGCTTTTGGGTATGGCACATCTTCTTCCTCTACGTTTGGCATTCTCGAGTTCAAGGATGTTGAGCTTAACTTTAATGACCTCAACTTTAATGCTATTAATATTCCTCATGAGGGTGTTCATCCAGTGTTGCTTCATCTTTTGTAAGTGAAACTTGGCGTAGAAGGTCTATCTCAAGGATATAAGATCCCAATTGTTCACTGTCTTGATTACCATACGTGGTCTATCCATCAGTCAAATGCGAGTCATTTTGTTTTACATTCTTTTGACTTTTCTGGCATTGCTTTTATAATTGTCTTTTGTTGCTTATTTTACTGCTTATACTATTTTGTTACGTATTGTCGTGCTTTTTATCTTGTATTGCTTTTGCTTCTTAGCTAGTGTTATTCTACTTCTTTGGCTGGTGTTATTCTAATTCTTAGTTTGGATTATTCTGCTTCTTAGCTTGCATTATTCTGCTTCTTAGCTTGTACTGTTCTACTACTTAGCTTTTATTATTCTGCTTCTTAGCCCTTACTTTTCTATTTCTTAGCTTTTTACTGTTATGCTTCTTAGCTTTTTACTGTTCTGATTCTTAACTTGTGTTGCTTTTTAACTTTTTATTGCTCTTCTTCTTAGCTTGTGTTGCTTCTTATCTTTTACTACTTTGCTACTTAGCCATTTATTACTTTACTACTTGGCTTGTGTTGCTTCTTAACTTTCACTACTTTGTTACTTAGCCTTTTACTACTTTGTTACTTAGCTTGTGTTGCTTCTTAGCTTTTATTGTTATTATTACTGTTTATTATTATTGTTGATTGTTAATGACGTTTGCTTGTTATTCTAATTCCCTGCAAAAAAAAAAAGATATATAAATGTGGTGAGTAAAATGTGAGTTTTGATTTTATTTTCATTGCAAATCATTCTTTTGTAGCCTAAGAAAGTTATTTAGCTGCCCAGTAGTATTAATAACGTGGGGTGGTATTATCAGAGCCTTCCTCTTAAGGTGAAGCGCAAGGTGGCTGATCTTTATTTGACAGTATCATTGCTGCCTTGAGTGTAGCCACGCTGTTTAGATCGCTTTAATGGAGAGATAGATGGATTCCACTCACACCTTTCACTTACGCTTTGGGGAGATGAGGATTACTCCTTTTGACTTCGTGGCCATTACTCTTTTAAGTTTTAATGGCTTACTAGTTCCTTTTGGTGTTGTAGCTTATTCTTCTTCTTATGACGCCGATGCATGGGCTATAGAGCTTTTTAGGTGCAAGATGATCAAGAAGAAGAAGTGTACTTCTCTCATCTCTTATTCTACATTCATCAAAGAGGTGTATACAGATTTTTCTGAAGGGAGGGCTACAAGGTCCAAAGCATCCTCTGGTGTCTTGGATATAATAGTTCCTCCAATTGCATCATCAATGTTGACTCTAGCTATTGGATTTACACCCTTATAATAAAAATTGAGCTAAATCCTAGGCAGGTATCAAATGTAGCTTTCATCCTCCATCTGGTAAAATGAATTAATCTCATTCCTGATTCTTAGCATTTTTACAGGTGAGAAATATTTATTGAAAAATATTGTATACATCTCCTACCAAGTATTGATGGAGTTGTATGACAGACTAGTAAACTATCTCTTTGCTCTACCAGTGAGTGAAAAGGGAAAAAGTATCAGTCTGATGGCATATTCTTGCACTTCATTCATTCTGAAAGTAGAACAATATGGCCTATTAGATCTTCATAAGGTAAACCACTAAAAACTGAGAGTTCTTAATCATCTATATTATAGCTGGTTTGATCTTAAAATTATCAGCAATAACTACTAGTCTTACAATAGAATTGTGATCTCCTTGCAAATATGGACTAACAAACTCCTTTATTATTCTTTGCACATTTGGTCGATTCTAATTTTCTTGCTGTCTAGCGAGTGGTGGATCTTCCTTAGTAACTCTATGACCCTCAACTCTATCTTCACCACCGTTCATTCTATTCCTCTGCCTTCTTCATCTCCTATAAAAAGTTCTACCGATTTCAGTATCTAAAGATAATAATAATTCACCTTGTTTAGTTGTATTTCATGTTGAGCACATACACTAATGAAAATTCTTATGGAGACAATTTAACAAAATGAAAACTAAAAAGATTAATAACAGAAAATAAAAAAATCTAAATCAAACAATACTATTTTTATCACAATATTAATCCTACAAATCCCAAGCAATAGTACCAAAACTGCAAACGCACGGAGTCATCCAAGTAGTAATTAAATATTTATCCCACACAGATTTGAGAACTAATTATTGAATTACTTTTACTATTTATTTGTTTAGAAGATCAATTGTTCGTTTGGTAGTAATAAAATAAAGGAAAAATGAAATGACTTAAGCTAATTACTCTTAAATTCACTATATGAATAATTTTTAGGATTTTTATTCCCTGCTTAAACTCGTCTAAAAATTGTGTCAACTTTCTTCTCAATTGTAAATTCTATTTCATTTCCTAAGCATCTTTTGAATTATGGAAGTCTCTCTCAAGTACTCCCATAATTAATTGTTTACAACAATTACTTGATTATTTAGCTCTCACTAACTTAAGTAATTAATCATATTCAATGTTTGAAGTATAGCTGTTAAAGGGAAATATTAACAATTGAATTATCTCTTAACTAATTCAATTAATTAATAGATTATTATTGTGTTCTTCAATAGAACTAATCTCTCAATCTAACACTATTGTCTAAATCAATTCAATGGGTGGTCAGTCCAATGAAAGCATTAAGTCCAATAATAATCATGAAATGATAATTTATTGATTAGAAATATGACCTGATTAATTTCACATTGAGTTGGGTTAAAAAACCCTAAATAAATATTTAGCTACTTATTGAAATTGAAAAAGAGAGAAGAATAGATAAAAGAACCCCATATATTTATTATAATATAAGAATTAAAAACAAGAAGAAATGATAAAAGAAAAACCTCGTTTAATCTTCTTATTTGAAACGTTGTTTGAGTTCTTGACACTTCAATCTTCTAATCTTTATTCAATCCTTAAGTAAATTAAAAAAATGAAATAGAAAGCTAAAAAAGTACTTCTAAAAATATGAAAACTTCAAAATATTTGTTGTTTTCCAACAACTAGCCAACCTCCCACCATGAGGCAAAACTAAACTATTTATATCATTCCCTTCCAAAACCCTAAAATAAACTTTCCATTTAAATTTGTTCTTGGGCGCATGGTTGTGCGCCCAAATGCACGTGGTCGTGTGTCCTCATGCCTTCTAAATTATCCCAAATCAGTCATGGTCATGTGTCCTCATGCCTTCTAAATTGTCCCAAATCAGTCATGGTCGTGTGTCCTCATGCACACAACCATGCTTGATTGCTTTCCTAATAGGTTGCTCTTCTTCAAATCAAGTGTGGTCGCGTGTCCTTATACATACAGCCATGCTTGATTGGCTCCTCTGCATGTCTTCAAGTAATGACTTAGGCATGGCCATATGCCATCTAACACATAGCCTTGCACATTGTCCTTCATATTAAAAGTGTCTATTTAATCACTTTCACAGAGATCTTGATCTTTACTCTTTATATTCTAGCCTTTAGCACCTCATATTTTGACTCAACATCAAGCATAACTTGCACAAAAGCAAATAAAAACATAAAAATCAAATAAAAGCTACCAAACACATAATTAAATTACTAAAAGTACTAAAATTCTAAACTCAACAATTTAAATTATAAACATGTCAATATTCAATACTAGCCTATACTCTAGACACCTACAACCTAACAAATTGGCGCTCAAAATAGAGTACTTTTTGTGCTTATCAGCTAACATGCTCTACTTGTAAGTTAGTATTTTAAAATATGTGTTGAGAATTTATGGATTATAAAGTAGGACAAAAAATGATTTATTTTTTTATTTTTAACATTTACGAATGTTATTTGTGTTTTCTCGTTATGGGTTATCTTGCTATTGTTATTACAATTATTGTTAATGTCAATATTTTGTTAATGATAAGCAAAAGTACTTTCATTGCCTTTTATATTGATATTTATATATGTAAATATATTAAATTATTTTGGAAAAGACTAGAAGAATGAGCTATCTGATGGGTGTCATCATGATCATGTGGATGCCAGTATTAATCTTTGATATATTGTTTAAATCGTATTTGTGAAATAACATGTTTAATGGTATAGTGGGGAATATATATGATCATGTACTTTGATGTACTGATCATTAGTATATAATGATTATTGTGTTGTGTTTAAGTTTTTTTAGTTGAATATAAAATTTTGGGAGTGTATATTTGCTTTTACAGGTTTTGGGTTTGAATCGGTATAGGAGAAACTCTGCCAAATTTTTATTATAATTTTTGCGTATTAGATAATTTTAATTTAAAAATTTTTAAAGGCTTACTATGGGTTTCAGAAGTTTCACATTTTTCTATTCCCTAGTGTCGATCATTTATCCTTGGGGTCTAGCTCATGACAAAGTTAGTAGGGTAAAGGTGCATTTTTGCCCCTCATGTTTTGAGCATATATGCCCCCTTTCTTATTTTTGGCGCAAATACGTTAGGTTAAGGCACAAAACTTGTATTTAAGCCCCTCATAAACGGTGGACTGAAAATCAAATAGACTTCCGTTACTTTTGCATTTAATGTGGCAGCCATGCAAGAAATAATGGAGCCCACATGATCCACGTATGAACATCCATCATTGCATTCCTTTCAGGCATTCTATCAAACAATTTGTGAGCATCCCCCATACCATCACCACCACCCACAACCCATCAATACCACCATTACCATCTGAAAATCACCACCACCCAAAACCACGACCACTACCACCACCATACAACACCACCATTCTCGTTAATAACATCACTACCCTTAAATTAACATCACCCACCAATTAACCATTATAGGAAAATTAGAAAAGAATGATACAAGCAAGAAATAGCCATGATCAAAAGACTGCACCATTTCAATAGCATAAAAATTAAATCAGACCATCTCTTTAAAAAAAATATGAAATTAGGCATTTCAACATAAAAATTCATTCAATCACTCATTTATCAACAGACATTCAAAACAGTAGTGATATGAATTAGCTGATTCGACAAAATTCAATAGAATTGAATTAATACATTGAAACCAACCATTTCAACAAGCTAAAATCGATAATATCTAAAAACAAATACATTTGCGAAACAAAAAAATAAAAATAAAGCAATTAGAAGAAGAAGAAGAAGCAACAACGGCGATGGCAGTTGCTCGGAGTTACGTGTTCATGATTTAATATAGATTGAGAAGAAAAGACTACAGCTACTCCAAATTTAACATATAGATTTCACACAAGCATTTAGACAAACACCTGGAAACCTTAATATTTAATATCAAAGAAATCCCAAAAACAAGAACATCAGAGTTCAATAATTCAAATATAGAAGCAACCCAATTCAAAGAATAGTAAAAATAAAATAAATTTACTCTGTTTTAAAATAATCACCATGAAAATTTATATGAGACAAAGGAAAAGTTGTCAATGGCATTGAAAAATTACAGCAAACTTGTAATCTATCTTTAATATAGTAATCAAACAATGGAGGAAACCTCCTGAACATAGACATAGCTTCTTTATAATCAAAACCCATTTTCTCAAAGTAATAAATTATTGGCCTTCGATTTATCCTCCACACTACAAGAGAGCAAGTAGGTGTGTTTATTTACCTATCTATTCCAATGCTTTGAAGAAAGTATAAGGTAGGACGCAGCCTGTGTTTAACACTGGGGACTAATAATCTTGGCCTTCGATTGATTACCCTCTTTAAATTAGATCCATTGACATGAGCTTCACAGAGGAGGAAGATGAAAACGGGGAGGATAGTAAAGGGATTTGAAGCGAAAACTTGAGGTGAACAAATCAACAGTAGGTTTAATATGAGTGAGGGAAGCAGAGAAGATGATTGCATGGTGGTGTTCAGCTATGGAGAAGATGTCTACATGGGTGGAGCTCTTCGTGGGGAAGAGGAGGTTGAAGATGAGCTTACAAGAATGGAGATTGTAAGAGAGACGGAGATTACAAGAATGAACGATGAGTTTTTTTTTTTTTTATGATGATAATTTGGTTTAAAGGGGTTTACATAGGTCAAATGTTTGCCATGTCAACCTTTCGTTAATGCCCCTCACAATCGTTTATTCCATGTCAGCATGAGGGGCTTAAATACACATTTTGTGCCTTAACCTAATTTATTTACACTAAAAATAAGAAAGGGGGCATACATGCTCCTAGGGCAAAACATGAGGGGCAAAAATGCACCTTTACCCAAGTTAGTATTAGAGCATTTGTTGAATTTGTTTCCTTTTTAATCAAGGGAGCTCATCTTTTCTAAACTACTGTATTGATTAAGTTGATAATTTTTACTTGTTGTCATCATCATTTTTAGAATTCCGCGTATAGGTTAGTACTCCTGTTAAATTTTATCTTTTTAGAATGATGCGAACACTAACTGCTTTTACTATAGAAGTGGTAGATTATGATGTGCAATCCTTCCAAAATGAAGCTGCAGCCCTTACCCCATTAGCTAAAAGAAGGGGTAGACCTAGGGTAATAGCATCCCAGAAACAAGAATAACTATAGCCAGCGGAACCAGCTACTTTAGAAATAGACCTTGCAACTTTTTGTAGCTGGTGTAAGAACCCGATTTCTGAAGAATAGACTAAAGGATGCGACAGAGGATTTGATGATGAAATTTGTTATGACAAGGGGGTCAATTAGATCTAATTCAAAATTTTCAAGACTAAATTGCAAAGTTTTAAGGACTTAATTGAAAGCATTTTTGAATTTAAGGTGAAATTTTCTCCAAAATTTAATCAAAAGAGTCAAGTTTTGATTAGAACTTAAAGTTTCGATTGGAGATTGTTCAATTTCCTATAAAAAATTAACAATTTCTGATCCAAAATTCAAGTTCTAATAGGAACTTACAAATTTTCGATTGAAAATTGACAATATTTTCAATTGGAACATAGGTTTCCAACCCTCTTTTCATTCATTTTTATTTATCATTATTATTTATTTATTCCTTTATTAGACATATTTTTATACATTTGCTTTCCCTGGGTAATATTTAATTGTGCAGTCATAATCCTTTAGTAACTCTAGCCACCTTCGCTGTCTCATATTTAATTCCTTTTGACTTATCAAATATTTAAAACTTTTATGATTAGTAAGAATAAAAAATGTCTCTCCATACAAATAATGTCTCCATATCTTCAAAGTAAACACTACAAGTGTAAGGTATAATTTATGAACAAGGTAATTCATTTTATATAGTTTCAACTGTCTGGGTACATAAGCTATAACTCCTCTTTGCTGCATAAGACCACATCCCAAACCCTGTAAAGAAGCATCATTATATCCAAAAAATCCACCAGAACCATCAGATAAAGCTATAACTGGAGTTATAGTCAACTTCTATTTCAAAGTCTTAAAATTGTTCTCACATGCTTTAGTTTACACAAAGGTAACATTCTTCCTAAGAAATTTAGTCATAGGAGTTGCTATCAAAGATAATTCCTCTACAAACCAATGATAATAACCAACTAACTCCAGAAAACTACAAACTTAGGTGTTTCTCAACTAATCACTGCCTCAATCTTTTTCAGATAAACTTATACCCTATCCCAAAAATCACATAACTGAGAAACACAAAATTATCTAACCAGAATTCATACTTACTCAACTTAGCATCTAATTATCTCTCTCTTAGGTTTGAATAGATCAGGATGCCATCAATAAACACTACTATAAACTATCTAGGTAGGGTTGAAAAACCTTATTCATTAGTGCCATAAATGTTGCTAGGGCATTTGTCAAACCAAAAGGCATAATTAGGAATTCAAATGTCCATACCTAGTTCGAAAAGCAATCTTAGGGATTTCAGGTTCTAAGACTTTTAACTGATAATTAGCTGACTTCAAATCAATCTTAAAGAACACCCTAGCTCCTTGTAGCTGATTAAATAAGTCATCTATTTTGGGTAGTAGGTACTTATTCTTCATAGTGACTTTATTCAATTGTCTATAGTTTATTCAATTATCTATAGTCGATACATAGTCTCATGGTGCCATCATTCTTCGTCACAAACAATACAGGGGCTCCCTAGGGTGAAACACGTGGTCTATTGAACCCTCTATCTAATAGTTCCTGCAACTGAGTTTTTAATTCTTTCAATTTTACATGTGCCATTCAATAGGGTGGTATAGAAATTAGTGTTATTCCTGGAACTAGCTCAATAGTAAACTCAACTTCTTTATGAGGTGGTAGCCTAAGAAACTCTTTTAAAAACACATCAGGAAACTCATTGACTATAGGTATATTGGTCAAATCATTACTTTCCATTCTAGTGTCAATTACATGTGCTAAATAAGCTTCACAACCACCTTTAATCATTCTAAAAGCTTTCACTACTGACATTAAACAAGGAGGCATAAAGGTTCTATCATCTCTAATGTAACTTATTTTAAATAACAGTCCATCATGGACAGATAGTTAGACAACCAATCCATGCCCAGAATTACACTAAAATTATTTAAAGGCAACACTACAAGATCACCATAAAATATGGTATCACCAATAGTAAGTTTATACCTATGATAACTCTTGTCCATAATAATCATATCTCCTATAGACCCCTAACTCTTAATATGGAATCTAGTGGTTCATGTCCATTACTTAATTGAGATGTTAATTTTAAAGATATGAATGAATGAGATGATCCTAAGTCTACTAAAATATTAACTTTAAGGCTATGGATAAATATAATACCCGTAACAACCTTTAGTACAGCTGCTACTTCCTGTTTGTTCATGGCATAAACTTTAGTGTAACTCTAGGGTCAAGAACCCTGTCCCTCATAATGTGCAATGCTTTCACTCACTATAGTAGCCTTACCTCTATCCTTGCCTTTACTAGGGGTAGAACCTTCACTAGCATGAGACACCTCCACTATCAGTTCAAAAATAGTTATACCTCTACCAAGACAGTCTTTAAGCATAAGATCAGTAGATCCACATCTAAAACAACCATTAATGATTTTTTTGCATTCACCTATGTGAAACTTCCCACAATGTTCACAAATAATTCTCTATTCACTCATTTTATTACTTCCTCTACAAGTCGAGGAGGAGAATGACCTTCTACCCCTATTAGAAAAACTGCCCTATTGTCAGAGTTTGCTATAAAATTTCTTTGCTTTCTAGTCTTCTTACTAGAATCACTAATTGTGTTAGCAGTCCCTTTCTTCTCAAACAATTATTAAAGTCTTTCCTTCTCTAGTATTTCTGCTTTAATTAAAGTTGTTCTCAATTTACTGTAACTTTTTAGATCACTTGTTGTTATTATGCTTCTAATTTCATACTTCAAACCTTCCTCAATTGAAAGTGAGGAAGGTGATGGTTGCTTTAGCCAATGGTGAAATTGAAAGTGAGGATGAAGATGAAGATGTAAGTGACATACCACCACTTGAAGATGCATCTAATGATGAGGGAGAGGAGATAGAGCCTTTAGATGGATCATTATTCACTCTTGTTATAAGGTGTGCGCTTAACATGCAAACTAAGGAAGAAGAGGTACAACGCGAAAACATCTTTCATACTAGGTGTTTAATTGATAATAAATTATATAGTATGATTATTGATGGTGGTAGTTGTACTAATGTTGTTAATGCTGGTTTAGTTGATAAGTTAGGCTTAAAAATAACTAAACATCCTAGGCCTTATAGATTACAATGGCTGAATGATTGTGGGGATATTAAGGTTAGGCAAGCAATGATAGAATTTTCTATTGGGCAATATCATGATGAAGTATTAATTGATGTAGTTCTTATGCAAGTTAGTCACATACTATTAGGACGCCAATGGCAATATGATAGGCGAGCTAAGCATGATGGTTTTATAAACAAATACTTTTTTGTTATGAATAATAAGCCTACTACTCTTGTTCCTTTGACTCCAAAACAATTATTTAAAGATAAAAAAAATTTTAAGTGAGTGCCAATGAAAAAGAAAAGGCGCACAAGCAAAAGGAGAGTGTCAGAAAAGCCTAGAGAGGTGTGAGAAACGAGTAGAAAAAGGATAGAAAGAGGGGATGTGCAAAAAGAATGAGTGTGATGCGCATGCAAAAGGAGAGCTAAGTGTGCAAATAGTGCAAAGAAAAGAGGTAAAAGACAATTTTTATGCTAGAGAGGGTGAGGTGCGAAAGGCTTTATTAACTACGCAACCTCTACTTGTACTTTTGTACAAAGGTGCCTATTTGTCCACTAACCCTAATCTTTCTTCTTTGCCTAGTTCTTTTCAAACTCTTTTACAAGAATATGAAGATTTGTTCCCTGAAGAGATGCCTCCATTAAGAGGGATCAAACATCAAATTGATTTCATTCCTAGTGCGCAAATACCTAATAGACTAGTTTATAAAAGTAATCCCAAAGAAACTAAGGAGCTACAATGTCAAGTTGAAGAGTTGTTATTCAAGGGATTAATTAAAGAAAGTATAAGTTCATTTGTTGTTCCCGTTCTATTAGTGCCTAAAAAGGATGGTTCTTGGTGAATGTGCATTGATTATTGTGTTGTGAACAAAATAACGGTTAAGTATCGCCACCCTATTCCTCGTTTAGATGATATTTTAAATAAATTGCATGGTTATTCTATATTCTCTAAAATTGATTTAAAGTCTAGTTATCATCAAATTAGAATGAAAGTAGGGGATGAATGGAAAATTTCCTTTAAAACTAAATATGGTTTATATGAATGGTTAGTTATGCCTTTTGGTTTAACTAATGTACCTAGTACTTTCATGTGTTTAATGAACCATGTTTTGCGTGATTTTATAGGTATGTTTGTGGTTGTGTATTTTGATGATATTCTTGTATATAGCAAGTCATTAGATGAGCATATTATGCATATGCCATTAGTTTTTGAAACTTTGCGCAAAGAACAATTGTATGCTAACCTTGCTAAGTGTAGTTTTTGTACACATAAGGTCATGTTTTTAGGTTTTGTAGTTAGTTCTAATGGAATTAAGGTAGATAGTGAGAAGGTTAAGGCTATTGAATCGTGGCCTACACCTAAGAATGTTGGGGATGTTAGATCTTTTCATGGCTTAGCTAGTTTTTATAGAAGGTTGTTAAGGATTTTTCTATCATAGTCGCACCATTCACAGTAGTAATTAAAAAGAATGTAGGTTTTAAATAGGGTAATGATTAAGAAAAGGCATTTAATTTGCTTAAATTTAAGTTAACTAATACACTTTTGCTTGTTTTACCTAACTTTCATAAGACATTTGAGATTGAATGTGATGCTTCTGGAGTTGGCCTTGGAGCTGTTTTGGCGTAAGAAGGAAGGCCGATCTCTTATTTTAGTGAAAAGTTTAATGGAGCAGCTCCAAACTACCTAACATATGACAAGGAGATGTATGCATTAGTTACGGCATTGGAAATGTGGCAACATTATCTTTTACCTAAAGAGTTTATGATTCACACTGATCATGAGAGTTTAAAGCATTTGAAGGGACAAAATAAGCTTAACAAGGGGCATGCTAGATAGAGCAAATTCATAGAGTCCTTTCCATATGTCATCAAGTACAAACAAGGTAAAGATAACATAGTGGCTGATGCATTATCTCGAAGGTACGCACTTCTTTCCACTTTAGATGCTAAAAAAAGATAACTTTGAGGCATGTTAAAGAATTATATATAATCAAGATTTTGGCAATGTGTTTAATGCATGTAAAAAGGGTGCATTTGGTAAGTTTCATAGGCATAATGAGTTTTTATTTAAGGAAAGTAAATTATGTGTGCCTCAAAGTTCCATGCACAAATTACTTGTTAAAAAAGCGCATAAAAGGGGTTTAATGGGACACTTTGGAATAACTAAGACTTTAGATGTTTTGCATGAGCATTTCTTTTGGCCTAATATGAAGCATAATGTTGAAAAATATTGTGTAAATTCCATTACATGTTTGCAAGCTAAATCCTAAGCTAAACCTCATGGTTTTTATATGCCATTGCCTATTCCCACTTCACCTTGGGTTGATATTTTCTATGGATTTTGTTCTTGGTTTACCTAGGTCTAGGCGTGGTCATGATAGTATTTATGTTGTTGTTGATATGTTTAGTAAGATGGTGCACTTTATTGCATGTCATAAAACTAATGATGCCACACATATTGCTAATTTGTTCTTTAAGGAAATAGTGTGTTTGCAAGGAATGCCTATAACTATTATTAGTGATAGGGATTCTCAGTTCTTATCTCACTTTTGGAAGACTTAGTGGGTGAAATTAGGAACTAATTTATTATTTTCTACTACTTGTTATCCACAAACCGATGGTCAAACAGAGGTTATGAATAGAACATTAGGATAGTTGTTGCGTGCTATTATAAAAAAGAATTCGAAATCATAGGAAGAATGTTTGCCTCATGTAGAGTTTGCATAAAATAAGAGTGTGCATTCATCTACAAAGTATTCACCTTTTGAGATTGTTTATGGGTTTAATCCGTTGACACTATTAGAGTTATATCCTTTACCTATGCATAAATATTCTAATCTTGATGGTACAAAGAAGGCATATTTTGTTAAACAATTTCATGAGAAGGTTAGGAAAAATATTGAGAAAAGGAATGAGCAAATAGAAAATCAACACAATAAAGGGCGAAGACAAGTTTTGTTTGAGCCTAGAGATTGGGTAATGGTTACATATATGCAAGGAGAGGTTTCCCTCCCAAAGGCGTTTAAAGCTTCAACCGCATGGAGATGGACCATTTCAAATAGTTGCACGGATTAGTGACAGCGCATATAAGCTTGATCTACCTGGTGAGTATAATGTTAGTGCTACCTTCAATGTGGCTGATTTGAGTCCTTTTGATTTTGAAGGTGCTAATTCAAGGATGAATCCTCTTGAGTAAAGGGGGAATGATGACAATCCTAGTGCATCAAGGAATCATAATCCAGCAAAGATTCAAGATCCTTTAACTTATGACGGAGGTCCAATCACAAGGGCACGTGCTAAGAAGATGAAGGAAGCGTTACACATGTTAATTCAAGCAATTTGGGCTCATAGTACAAATCTGAATAAATCTAATCCATTTGGAGCACATGGAGTTAATTTTGGTCCAAAGCTTATTCAATTGGTGCAAATTGAAGACTTAGGCCCAAGTAATGTTATTA
>CATIWK010031349.1:0-15353 GCA_949634005.1 Mallotus japonicus | reverse complement strand
CATCCGTACAGCTTTTAAATATTCTTTGGGTGAATCACGTTTCAAACACACGCAAAGCATTTGCCAGAGTTTTGTTGCAGAATCAGGTTTGGTAAAATGGCAGAGCATTGATGAGCAAATGAATTATAATGGGGAGCGAAGTAGCTTCAGCCGTAAGTAGAGCTCATAAATGTTGATGCTCTCTTTTTATGCTATTGGTGCGTACCAAAATGATCAATCAATCAAACCTCTTATTATATGCCTCCCTCTGCGGTTGGTTTGGACCACAGCCACCAAAAAAATGTCAAAAAAATAAAAAAAATAAAAAAAATTACTGCTGTTAGGTGTTGTGTACCATCATAACGCAACGCTAAAGTCTTCATCCATGCAACTGTCCTATCTTTAATTTAAACCCATATTTTATTTCATCTTTTAAGTGAAAATTTAAACTTAAACCAACTTAAGTTGTAATGTATATAATTATATTAAATTAATTATTAAGAAATTTTTACCGTTATTATAATTCTACTCAAAATAAATTGTAATGATTAATCTCAACTATTGTTGGTTTGTTTTCTTATATTTTTATGCTAAACAATAGAATCACTTAAAGGTGTATAGAGATTTCTTACTTTATCTTTAGGAATTAAATTGAATGTATATAAATCCAATAAATTTTATCACATATGAGAATGAATTTACATAAATTTAGTATAAATTTTTTTTCCAACCACAATAAATTCTATAAAAAAAATTATATATATATAATTCATATTTATTGTGAGTGAAATTTACTATTACCCTAGGCTCATGTTGACAATTTAAAATTTTCCATCTTTTATTAACACTAACAATAAAGAGTCAAATCTTCCACAATCATAATAAGTGATACTGCTCAAAATATATAAGGGTTTTTTATTCAATAGTAAAAATAATAAATATATATATTATAAATTTACATTTTAATTTAACAAAAAGAGATATTAAAATTTATAAAATTTTTAATATCTTATTTTAAAAATATTCACATAATATAATTTATTTAACATTTACGAATGATTAAAAAAAAAGAAAGTGAAATATATATAAAATCTATATTAATTGGTGAAATTTTGGTATCAAGTTCAAATTTTTGCACATTCACTCACTTTAAAATTAGATGGAATTTACTTATATAGTGTATCGCATCTATAAAGTAGTAAAGTATATATATATATATATATTTTTTTTTCTGTCCAAAAAAAAGTATACATTTTTTTTAATAATTATCAGTCATAATTTTATGCGGTTTGAACAAACTGTTCTATGCAAAAAAAAAAAAAAAAAAAGGTTATTATCAAGCATTGATAAAAGCGTGTACTAAATCCAAAATTGTCGCATCATCTTCGCTATAAGTAGCTTTTAGTCGCTGATGTCCGCTCTAATTTCGTGGAAATCAAATTACATAAGAAAAGGCTGTCATTGCATCATTTTAAGCCCTGCATTATTTTTCGGTGGATGGCAACAATTAATTGGGCATGTAATTACGCATTAGTACAAGCTTTTTTTTTTTTTTTCAACACTATAAACTTCATCACTTTGTACATAATTTTTTAAAATAAAAAATTTTATCAGACCATTTTTCATATTAATTAAATTATGTTTTTCAAATAATTTTAATAGTGCATTTTTTACATTAATATAATATTTTTTATGAATAAATTTCTGAAATACTCTTAAAAAAATTAAATTCTAATTACGAAATCAACATTATTTTTAATAGTTGGACTAATCTTTTTGGATTGGAATAAATTCATAAAATGTTTACAGAAAAATTCAACCCAGATTTATAAAATAGAGAAAACAGTACTTTTCTTAGCAATTAAAACTAGTTTTCTTAAATTAATTTGTACATCATCTGAATAAGAATTAGTGTGAGGTGTTTTTTTTTTTTTTAAGAAAGTGTGAGGTGTTTTTATAACAGTTGAATAAAGTATCTCACATCCTTAACTTTTTTTTTATCTACGGTATTTAAAAAATATTAAATTCTAATTAATATAATTCAATTTAAACATAAACGTAAGAGAGATAAAATTTTTTAACAAATAATTTAATACGACTGTATATATTACGACTTAAATTCAAGATATAATATATACTAAATATATATTTTACATTTTGGTCTTAGTTATAAGGGAGGGGGAAATACAAGTTAGGGACACAAAGTCTCGTATTTAAGACACCACAGGTGTCTGTGGTAGGAGCTTGGCCATCTACACACGCTAATGAGAAAATATATTTATAATTATATGAAAAAAAAATTAATTAATGCAAAAGTTAATTTTTTCACAAATTAAATGAATATGATATAATAAATACTTTTTTACCTGTAAAAGTATTTTTAAATCAATTTACATAAAATTATATTTTATTTATGATGTTTATTCCATATAAAGTGTTCCTTTTTCTACTAATTTATCTACTTTTCCTGATAGTCATAGCCCTGTTCCAATAAGTTTCGACACGTTTTTTCTTTACGGTCAAAAAGAAAAAAAAAAAAAATCACAAATCCATCGACAATTCAAAAATATTCAACAGGAAAGGCTACATATGAATCCAGGTGTAATTTTCCTGTAAAAAAGCTAAAAGTACAAAACTCATTGCTTGACATGGCATACCTCTCCATCCCTTTTCTCTGTTTCCACTCTTCTTTTCCATACTTTTTTTTTTTTTTGACCGATTCCTAACTCTCCGTTGACACGTGTCGTACGTACTTTATTAATATAATATTTTTTTAATGCTAAAATGGCATGAAATTTTTTTAAGCATTTATACCTTAGAACTATTAGTTATTAGTATTATATGGAAAAAAAAATATTCATTTTTAATTTTGGTATGGGATACACAATTCTTTCTGGCATTGTCATGAATCGAACTTCATTTCAAACTGATTGATCTAAATTTTATTTATGGCATGATGTACATAAAAGTGTCTAAAAGCATAAATTTTAAAGTTCACCTCTGTCATTTTTTTATTTTTCCACTATATCTTGTGCATAACGCGAAAAATGACTATTATTATATCAATAAAAATTAATATTTTGAGAGCATGTCGAGAATCAATGTTTATATTTGATCAATAAAATTATAATACATATGTATGAATTAGATTCAATCATAGACTAAACAAAAATTTTCTTATATTTAAATATTTTATATTAGCTAATTTACACATGCACAAACCCAAACTTAAGAAATGAAAATTAATTAGTAAAGAATAATCCAATAACTTGTTCAAAAAAAAAAAAGAATAATCCAATAACAACAAAAAATTATATTCAAAATTAGGTCTTCAAACGTATTTAATCCAACGGTTGAAATCGAGTTTTCACGTAATCTCAAATTGCTGAATATCATGGTATTTGATTAGTCAATTGCTGATTAGTGGGTAAATTCATTACCACTATCAGTTGATTTGAGTGTGAAACACGCACCAATTAAAAACGAAAACAAACTGCTGGTTCACGTAAATTTTTTTTTTTTCCCCTCATCCTGTTGTGTACCCAACGACCAAGTACCAACCCTGCCTAAATTTATAGACTTAAGCTATGGCATCGTTTGGTTGAAAAGATTTCAAGAGCACTACTTAAAAATGGTTAGATTACTACTTATTTAGTTATAATTATTGATATATTTTACAAGTACTGATGTTTAAAAATAATTAATGGTTATAATTAAATAAAAAATAATTTAATGGTTTTAATTTCAGATACAAACAAATATACCACAATAAGAGCCCTTTTTAAATAATTAAAAAGGAAAATCCCCTTAAACTATGAGTTGTTATTAAATTTATCATTGAACAAATCAGGATTGTGTTTAATTTTTTAATTATTTTAAGATAGACAAAAAAAATGAGACTTAGATTTAAAGTTCAGTAAATGTCCATTTTGATCATTAACCCAAATATTAAGAATAGGTGTAAGATTACACTCAATAAAAATTAATCGATTAATTAAAATTTGTAAATTTCTAATCAAACTGCATTGAATTTAGAAGTTAAATTCAACAAATATTTCAATTTGATTTTCGGTTTAGGTTTTTTATTTTTCATTTTTAAAGTTATTGTTATTATTTTATATTATTTAAATTTAACTTCTTATAATATGATCAAAAAAATATTTTATTAATAATTATATATATATATTTTAAAAATAAAACTGGCAATATTTTAAATT
Source organism: Mallotus japonicus (assembly GCA_949634005.1). NCBI lineage: Eukaryota > Viridiplantae > Streptophyta > Magnoliopsida > Malpighiales > Euphorbiaceae > Mallotus > Mallotus japonicus. The sequence continues at coordinate 11,157 of CATIWK010031349.1, read as the reverse complement.
TAATTTGAGTTCAATTTAGCTCTGTTAAATAGATTCTTTTAACTAAAATCAAATCAAACAACTTTATTTAGATTTTAAAATTTTTTAATTGATCCAAATTAAATATATATTTTAGTTTAGTTTTATTTTATTTGTATTCTCAATTCAGTTCGATTAATTTGGTTTTAAATTGAATTGTATTTACTGCCTCAAAGCACTTATTGATTTAATTTAATTCTTTTAATTCAAAAAAATTATTAAATTCACAAAATAAATGGAATGTAGTTTTAAAATTCACAAAACCAATACTAATACTACAATATATATATATTGTAGGCGGCGGGATTTAGCGCGTGTCCAAATGTTGGTAACCACGGCACTATGTGGGCTCAAGGCCCACTAGAAAATACGAAATAAGTCTAAAAAGCCTAATCGGAGATGGAGTTGCCACCCGGATGAAAGCTGGGATACAATTGTACATCAACTGGATTTCACAGAGGTTCCCAGAAGCCATCATCAGATAACGAGTTCAGAAACTAGGTATGGATGTTTGAATATCCACCCGACCTTGCGATCGGCCTCCGTTTATATTTTGTGATTTATTACCCTTAATTATCCAATTATTTCCTTATTAACATGCAAATATTGATTGCCTTCAAACAATTATCAAGTTTTACACTTAGGTTCACGTTTGCACATTAATCCCATTTCATGCAATTTAGCCTTAAAATTTATCAAAAATAATAACTTACAACCATGCATTCCAAATAAAGGGGAAGAGATTAAGGATTACAATGCTTTACTTTTAAACAAAGGGAGAAATAAACTATAAATATACTGAAAATAAACTATAATATACAGATAATATACAGAAAATAAACCTGCAATATACTAAAAATGGATCATCTCGGATCCTCTCAAGAATTAACTAAGGGAGCTGATTTCCCTTTAATTAGTGAAATCTCCCCAAGTTTCTGCAAATAATAAAGGTTAATCTCCCAAAACACAAAAGAAGAACCTTATGAAAAGGATTTTGCAAGACTACTTTAGTTTAAATCAATATAAATAAAGGTCATAAACACTTGAGTATTAACTTAAACAAAATACCGAGGATAGTCATGTATAGAAAACTACAGACACAAGCATGTGGGAATTTACTAAAATCAAAATCATGCATTAACTAAGTGAAATTTCAAAGCAGAGTTGCACGAACTCTGGTGAAGTGGCAATCGCCACTTGGAAGAGAGGTGTCGCCTCTAAGTCAGGCACTGCTACACTAAATGGCTTTCTTGGCTTCTATGTAAAGCAAATGAATCATAAATAAACAGATAAAGTCCTATAAGGATGCTATATACTCTCATATTACTAATCTATTGATGTAACACAAGAAATATAAACAACTAACAACCTAGCACACTGATCAAATGAAGTTCAATGTCCCTAACTTGGGCCTCATAAGCTATTTATGGATTGAGGTTTCCTTCAAATGCAAGAATCTCTACTCCTCCTTCAAGAATAAGTCTTTTCTAGCCACAATCTTCCCTTTTTCCAAGAAGAACTCCCTCCTCTTCTTCAAGAACCTCCCATTCTCTCCTCTTCAGCTCCTTTAGTTGTTAAGTCTTCTCCCAAAAGTTGCTAACCTCCTTCCCTTCTCTCCTCTTTTCCTTTTTAAGCTCCCTAGGCCACCCACTACCCCTACTCCTTTTCCCATCATCATCTTCCCCTTATCCTCCCTCTTTTCTCTCAAAAATCTTTTTTTCCACGTAGTTCTGCAGAGCAAAATCAAGTGGGGGCCACCAGCTTGCTGGAATCACCATGCTACATTTAATACAGCAATAAGTGGGTAGTCAAAGAGGTGATCGCCTATTAACCTTCCTGGTCAGGAGGCGATCGCCTTCTGCTGAAGAGGCGACGCCTCTTCAGCCCTCAGGCTGGGCTTGGATGCTGGGTCGCCGGCTTGGGTCTGGTTTCGGGTTCTAAGGTGTTTTGGGCCTATTCAAGAAGGATTTTCAGACTTCTCTTGCATTTGAACTCGAACTTTCATCATCGAACTTCCGTTGTGGGCCGATCAAACTGAACAACCACAGTTCGTCCCCTATCGCGGGCCGACTGAGCCGGGTGTCTATATATATATATATATATATATAGAGAGAGAGAGAGAGAGAGAGAGAGAGAACACATGAAGGATTCAATATCACTGAGTTGAACTAGACTACATTACATATATATATTTTTTTGAACATTTATTGCTTGTTAGTACAACATAGACTTGAAAAAATTTTATAATAACCTCGGTCTATATGCAGTTGAAAGACCAAATCAATAATATTAAGTCATTTTATAATTCATTTATGTGTTATTAGATTTTAATTTTTATTTTTGAGCATTTGAAAAAAATAAAAACTAAAATTTTGAATTCTAGATTTTAATTTTTATCACTTTGGTTAAAATATTGAATTTTAATTAGTTTGGTCTTCCAAGTATATTGATGAATTGAAATACTAGGATGTTTAACTAATCATGAAAGTTTTAATTTGGATCAAATGATTTAATCCTCATTGCGGATCTCATTAAAAAAATATACTTTTAATATGGTACAAATGTTTGTATTTATACTAATGTAATTAAAATGTTAGATTAATTTTTATTTAATTACAACTATTTATTACCTTTATGTACTAGTACTCATAATATATATTAATGATTATACTTTTTTTGATCGACAATGAAATATCCATTTCATTAAACATAATAATTACAGGGATTACAGTGTTTCATTAAGCACAAAACCAAATCTATCAACTACAAATATAACAATACAAACTTGTATCTCTATTAATCCTTAGATTAGATGTACTCATAACCATCTCTTTGTTCTTCACTGGCAGGAGCAATTTTCACTGAGGAGCAAAGATATTAAGATTTTGATCCCTGTAATAACATTTTTCTTCTTCTGATGGAAGACTAGAATAACTCCATAATTTGGAGTAGAGAGCATAGATCTAAAATCACCATTAATTTGATCGTGCTTCAACCTTGATTTAAAAAAGATCAACTATAGCACTTTAAAAGCAAAAACCCATCACAACCTCACTAGATGGAGGCACTAGCAGTAAAAACAATATAAATCCATTATATATAACTTATTTATGAACAAAATATAAGAAAAAGAAGAAGAGATGAGATGATTTTGATAAAAAATGACGAAAACCACCTTCTAAATCTACTAGCTAAACCACCAATTAAAACCACTTTTCTATTTCAGAGAGAGAAAAAATTGTTGTTGAATTGATTAGTAATGTGTTATTTTTTTTTTTTGAGAATAATTAGCAATATGTTATTAATGATTATAATTTGATAAATATTAATTTGATTATTTTAAATTTATTTATATAAATATACACATTTGCAAGGAAGACGATTCCGTTAAATTTATTATTCTTGAATTATTCAACAAAATTTATGCTACGTTCATGAAGTTTAGAATGCAAACGAGACCTAAAATTTTGTACCCACACGAGGATAACAGGCGCGTGAGATTGTGGATTACTCGTCGTAGACTCTTGCTGCTGATAGTTGTAAAAAAACGTGAACAATTTGTACCAACAAAGCCTCCTCTCTACTTCTCTCTCTCCGTTTTTTTTTTTTTTTTTCCTTTTAACAACTAACATTTCAACGAAGAAGAAGCAGAAGAAGACGACGACGAAAAGAACTTTCGGATTCGGATTCGGGTCGTCTCGCGGCCAATATTCCTTGCTCTTTGGTCCTCCGTTTTGAAACCCTAGATTCCTCTCCCATTATCAACAGGTGACGTTCGTCGTCTTCTTCTTGCTAACTCCTTTGCCCGTTATTACAAATTTTGTCGTTTTGATTCCTGGAGCCTGCGTTTTTGGCTCTCAGATCCGTTTCTGTTTCGCGCTTTTTCTCGGTTCTTTTCTTCAGTTTGCTTTCTCCTTTGATTTCTTTTGGAATTTTTATGTTTTTTTTTAATTTTATTTTGCTGTTATTATTTTTGTTATTTTCACGTTAAATCCGCGCAATGTACGGCCGTTTAACCGTTGAATTTTTGGATTATGTTTAGATAAGTTCTTGTTGCTTGAAGTATGCAATTTTCTCTAGAAGTGAGTATTTTTGTTTCTCGTGAATTCTTGTGTGTGGGTGTGTTTTTTTCGAAGAATTAGTAATGTGTTTTGAGAGTTGGAACCTTTATCTTGTGTTTGTTTCTTAGATTCAATTGGTTTCTGGTTCATTAGCTGCATTGTGAAAATTTAGGAAAGGAAAGAAGAAAAAACTGTGAGAATTCTGTTTATCATGCAATGTACTATGTATTCGCACAGTGAATTGCTCTTGTATTGTGTTCATACTTAGAGAAACTTAAAATTGAATTGAGCAAATGGGTTTGCTTGATTATTTTTAGCATTTTCTTTAATAGAGATTGTAAATGAAATATTCAATTTGGCATCGAAAAAGGTTTAGATTAATGTTTTAAACTCATTCATGCAGGCAGGGCTGCCAAAGTTACTGCGCTGCCGCCTTCCTGTTGAAAAATGGATCTAGAGGATAAATTCCTAGCTAAAGGTATCTTCTTTATTTATTTTTCTGCTCCACATTTTATGGGTTCTTATTGGTTTTGTCCTCATGTTGGTTTTTATGTGTGCTGTACAATACTGGTTTATATAGTAATAATAGAATCAGGGGCAGATGTTAATAGGACATTTTATAGTTCACTGAGCTTGTAGGGTCGTCAAGAAAAGTTGTCTTGTCCTTTTTTGTTCCTCTAGAGGGACATCATAGTGGTGTAGTCTTCTCCTGTACTTTCACAAACCATCTTCCCTCCCAAACTCCAATCAGACAAGGAGTCGAGCCTTGCAATGTAAGTCTCACGTTTAAACCATTTAGTTTCTGCTCTTTGTCTATCGAGTTTCTTTTTTTTTTTTTGGAACGTGATGTCCCGTATCTGTTAGTAAAGTGGGCCATTTCCATCATTTTGACCAATATGTTTACAATTCCATCTCAAGATTGAATTCACTTGCTGATGTAAATCTCACTCTAATTGGCTATCCACATTCTGGGATACAAATAGTGAATCCATTTGAAGATATGCTGACGTAAATCTTCCATAGTTTCACCAAGTTTTTCGGATTGGGAAAAGGAAAATTCGAATTTAGAACTCTTAGTGAGCTATTTAGATGAAATATATTTTGTTATTGCAGTGGAATTAATTATGTGATACTAATGTTCTCTGACACAACCTTTAGTAATAAGGCTGGAGCTTCTTAGGAACTTACATGCTAGCGCATACAGGTGGATTTTACATGTTGAAATGTGTTTGTGTTTTATTTTCTGCCAAAGACTTATTATTATTATTTTTTTTCTGTTGGTCTGTTGTTGTTATCCAGTTTCTGGTGTTCAAAGCCTTTCTTCTAGTGTACAAAGCACCCCCGAGAAAAATGGGAATTCAGATGATGCATCAAGAAGTCCAGAACTTCTTCAAGAGTTTCTGAAGTCTGGTCCAAGGAAGGAACTTCTTCGAACTTGTTTTGACAAAGATAAGAAGCATACAGCTTCATCAAAGACCAAAATGACAGAATTGATGAAGACAGGTAACAAAACAATTAAGAAGCAAGAGTCAAAAAAGGTTTCTTGCAGTCCCAATAATCAGCCTTCCTCTAAGAAGCAACAAAGAAAGGGGGAAAACCCAACACGGCTCTTACCTACTCCTGAGCAGCCATCAGATTTTGGATGTTCGAACTCTTGGATATGTAAAAATTCTGCTTGTAGAGCTGTCCTATCCATTGATGACACATTTTGCAAGAGGTGCTCTTGCTGTATTTGTCATTTATTTGATGATAATAAAGATCCTAGTCTCTGGTTGGTTTGCACATCTGAGAATGGTCAGGGGGACTCCTGTGGGCTATCATGTCATGTTGAATGCGCCCTTCAGCGTGAAAAGGTCGGAGTTGTTGATTTGGGGCAATTGATGCAGCTAGATGGTAGTTATTGCTGTGCTTCTTGTGGTAAAGTTACAGGGATACTCGGGTAAGTAAATCACATTCACGTTCCTGGTTATTTCTCAGCTAAGCATTTTTTTTCCAGTCAGGTGTATCATAAGTTGTGCCCCACTTTTAGTTAGGGTGTTTTGGCATCTCAGAGTTTCCTTTATTTATACTTTTTAACATCTTCGTGCTGCATAATTTTATGGAACATTTATGTCGTTATCTTATGTACTGTGTTTTAGCATGAAAGAAGCCTGCACATTACTGTGGACATTGTTATGTTGGTCCCCAATTCCATTGCCTGTCGTTATCACTGAAAAATGATTTCCAAGACAAAAATTGAGCTTAGTAAAATAAGTGGCTTGTGAAAAGAAAAGATTTTGGTTGGTTTCTGATTGGGATGGTAATCATGTGGTATTAAATGTAAACAATAGCTGTGAGTAACCTTTTTGTATCTGTGATTGATTTTGTCATTGAACTGATGGCTGTGCTCTGATTTAATCAATACTGACAGATGTTGGAAGAAGCAGCTAATCACTGCCAAGGATGCTCGTCGTATTGATGTGCTATGTTATAGGATATACTTGAGCTACCGGCTGCTGGATGGGACTTCAAGGTTTAAAGAACTGCATGAAATGGTGAAAGATGCCAAGGCCAAATTAGAAAAGGAGGTGGGTCCATTGAATGGTGTCTCTGCCAAGATGGCACGTGGAATTGTCAGCAGACTCCCCATTGCTGGTGATGTGCAGAAACTTTGCTCGCTTGCAATTGACAAAGCCGATGAGTGGCTGGCTACCATTTCTAGTGGGAACCCAAACAGCAGAGGTTAGAATTCTTAACAGCTGTTCTCTGTTCTCCCTCTAATGTTGCAAGTGACAACATATTAAAAAATGAATAACAACAATTGTCTTCTCTGCAGAGGATTCACTTCCTGCTGCTTGCAGGTTTTTATTTGAAGAAGTGACATCATCATCTGTTGTAATCATTCTAATTGAAATTTCTAATGCATCATCCGATGAAATCAAGGGCTACAAGCTCTGGTATTGCAAGAGTAGAGAAGAGGCGCAAACAAAGGATCCTATTTGTGTATTTCCAAGAACTCAGAGGAGGATTTTGATATCCAATTTGCAGCCCTGTACAGAGTACACATTTAGGATTGTTTCATATACAGAAGTGGGTGACTTTGGTCACTCTGAGGCAAAGTGTTTTACCAAGAGCATAGAGATACTTCACAAGAATCCTAATTCTTCAGTTGCTACAAATGTTAAAAAAGAAAATAATTCCATTGGAGGAGGTACGCCTGGTTTGAAGAGAGAGTCTAAATCTACAAATTCTTCTGGCTTCAAGGTTCGAGAGCTTGGAAAGATCCTGCATCTGGCTTGGGCTCAAGAGCAAGGATGCTTTGAAGGTTTTTGCAGTGCTGATACAGAAAAATGCTGTGGAACTGCTAAAGTGACAAAGCCCGAGACTGTAGAAGAAGAGTTGCCATCTGTTTTGCGTGGGCTTGACTTAAATGTTGTTGACTTAAATGTTGCTTCAGTGCCTGACTTGAATGAAGAGCTGACCCCTCCATTAGAGTCCTCCAGGGATGAAGATAATGGATGTACATTAGAACAAACTGTTGAGGCAGATGATGATGCTGCTTCTCATGATATAAAGAAGAATGGCTTAGCAAGATCACATGGTAGTGGTGACTCGCAGACCTGGAATGATGGACCTAATGGAGAAGTGCCTGCTGTTGATTCCCGGGGAGAGTTGTGCAGGAAAAGGGCTGCATGTTCCAATGAGGAGATGCATGACTGTGATAGCACTTTGATAAATGGGTCACCTTTCCGAGTATCCAATGGCTCAGGTTGCTTGGATGAAAACTTTGAGTACTGTGTGAAGATAATCCGATGGTTGGAATGTGAGGGTCATATTAATCAGGAATTTAGGTTGAAGTTGCTGACATGGTTTAGTTTGAGATCAACAGAACAAGAACGTAGAGTGGTCAACACCTTCATCCAAACTCTGATCGATGATCCTAGTAGTTTGGCAGGACAATTGGTTGACTCATTCTCTGATATCATATCCAGCAAGAGGCAACGAAATGGTTTCTGCAGTAAGCTGTGGCATTAAAAATCAGGGCGGGGCATCCTAAAATATCCCTGGTGATTATTTTTTTCCCTCATGACAAATTCGTCTGATTGTTTCATCCTTCTCTGTACAGGCAATTTTTTTCTCGATCACTGGGAAGTGATTCATTTGTGTTATGGACAACCTTGTCCAGCTAAAAAATTGGTTGCTGATTGCGGAGACGCTTCTTTTTTTTTTTTTTCTTCTTCTTAATCTGAAGACAAAATGCTCTTGGATGGGAGGCTTCATGCTGCAGAAGGCATTTGCATGTGAAGCTTTCTCAAATTGTGCTAATTACATTTGAAGAAGGCAAGCAGTAGGCTTTAGTAGTGAAGGACATATCATCTACATTTATATCTGCAGGCAGATACTCTTATTGTTTGTTTTGCCTTCGTTAATTCAAAAAAAAGGTACATTAGTTGGTGGATGAATTTAGTGATTATATTCTCTTATCATTTCTTTTGTCCTTTTTAAGTTCCATTACAATTTCAATTGAATTTGAAAATATTTATTTGCAACAATTATTACCATTAATTATTAATAAAAATAAGGTGTCTTAGATTATTTGAAATTTATATATTACGGGTTTACAATAAATAGTTTAATAATATATGGTTATATGTAATAAAATGGTAACTTTCAAGAGTTTTATTTTTATTATAGTATTTATAATATAAAGTATTTTAAAGTTAGATTGTAAAATTTTTTATAAAAAAAAAAATTGTTATAAAATTCTAATAAACATGCAATAATTTCAACTTAATTTTTATAAAAATATAAAAATATTATTTTACTTCATTCAACTAAAAAATAATAATATATTTCTACGCATCGAGGTAAAGACACTATTTATTTTTCAAATGTAATTTTGCTTGTTTTCAAAATGGTAATATATATATACATATATAATTATTTAAATATCGTTATTAGTATATTTTGTTATTTTTAGTTTAAATAATCAATATTTAGAGTTTTTTAGATTTTGATTAATACTATTTAATTAAGTAGGACCATAAAAGTAATATATAATTAATTTAATACGATTATATACAATATGGTTTAAATGCAAAACATCATTTAAATGAGAATAATCCCAATTATAATAGTTTATTTTATTTTTAACGACAACTTATCATGTTTTATGAGATGGTTACATTTGTTAATGAGCTAACAATAAATTTATAGATATTTTTAATATCAATTTAAAATTATATATATATATATATATTTCTTTCAAACAACAATTGATCCATTAGCCAAAAGGCGCAGAAATAGGAATAGTCTCAAAGAGACTGAGATTACAATCAGTGGCTCAAAGATAGAAAGCCAGAAGATTGGGAGGATTTACTCTTACAAAAACAACAAAGGTAAGAGTAAATACATGACTAACATCAAATAAAACATCCATTGAAGCAATTGAGGATATGATACAGAATCTCCATGAATAAGCTATTCGAACCCCTTTATATATTCGAACCCCAACACATTAACATGAAAACCCCAATACTCAATTCAACAACAACTCCAAGTGATACGAACCCACTAGACGGCCTGCTCTAGGACCCCTTCAACATGAATTCAAACCCACGGTCTCAAGGAAAGTTTAAATCAAGTTCTAATTCAGACAAAGGAAACCTTCACCTCATGTTTAGTTAGCCCAAACAACCAAAGCTATATCAAAACTTTGACCTTTTGAACATAACAAAAAAACAACAAAAGTTATTAGGATGACGCCACAATCTATTGTCTAAAAGATAGATTGATAAGTCACAAAGGTTGTCACATGGTTAACCAAGTAACCAAAGAGAAAACTCTCTAAACCATGGTTGCACACCTAACGTTACATAAAATAAGGCCTTTATATAGGCTTAAAGAAACCCTAAATAAAACCTAATTAATATCCTAACTAAACAAGAAAACAAAATCCTTCATAAATAAGAAAATATAATTCTACTTAAATAAGAAAATATAATCCTAGTCAAATTCGGATTTACATATACAGTACGTTGTAGCGCACTTTTCACCATCATGAAGGCTGAATTGACGCAGGCCCAAAACATAAAAGTTATAGCCCTTGATATAAGCTTTAAGCAGCATCTTGAATTGCTTCATTTGGATTTATATTGAGTGAGATATGACCCATTTACTGATGTATGTTCAGTCTGCCCAGTTTTGTTCACGATCTGATAATCTTTCATAATTTTGGCCCATGAAGACGATTGAATTAGCCTCAGATTTCTTTATTAAAGTTGTAGCTCTCTGTCTTGGCTTTCTATATCCTCTTAAATTAAGTTTTGTAGAGTGAGTTATGGTGAAAATACCGAAGCATGCGACACAAAATACGAATTCATGTGAATTGATCTTGTCTTGAATGGAAGTTGACTTATTAGTATGAACAAATCTTGAAACCTTCCTCTTTGGAACATAGGATCATATCAGGATATGAATAAAATAAAACATCCATTGCATCATCGATCGTCTTGCTTTCCTCCAAACCCAGCAACATCAAGGCTTAAAGATGGTAGCTTTGTTGTTCTTTCTTTTTAACAGTCCTTATTTGAACGGCTACTTCTCAGATCTGAATCTCATCTTCAAGTTTGAGCCGGAATATCACCAAAATATCATCAAAATATAACATATAAAGGGGATTTGCCCACATAAACTTGAGTTATGAACTCATATCAGGATTATATATATACAAAAACTAAAATAAATTGGTATTTGAATGATTTTGTGGCAAAAAAAACCATTCAAATCCAGTGAGAAGCAATGTAGAAGGTGATGAACAGTACCGGATGGTGGAGAGAAGACGATTAATTATATAACTTACATTTTAGCTAGTCTATAAAATAATTTTTTTTAGGCCACCGATATTTAATGCTCACTAAATTCTATTTGGGCAAGATTATAAGAATTACAAATTTTTTTTATTAATAACTTATTTAATACAATTACATATATCACAATTTAAATTTAAGACATTGTTTAAGTGAAAATATAACTGATTTCAAACTGGTTGTAAAATAATTATTTGAGCAAGTTGAGAAATTAGGTATGATTGTGCATC
>CATIWK010031331.1:0-18063 GCA_949634005.1 Mallotus japonicus | reverse complement strand
TATATATATATATATATATATATATGGATTTTATATTGCCACGTAGACTTAATTAACCGAAAAAACTGATGGCCATGTTCTGTTCGAGAAGTCTTGAAAACGGCGAAGTAGTGGCAAAGAAACAACGAAAAAATGGCAACGGGAGGAGCTCTAACTGCCTGTACCGTGGCAAGAAGAGGAAATTATCGAGCTATCCTTTCAATTCCTCGCTTTCTCACCCTCAGATTTCATCACTCTCCTCCTTCACATTCTCCTCTTCAAGGATTCAAAACATATCCTAGTTTTCAAAGTGGTAATCGATCAGCCTGCTATTATTTTTTTTTCTTTCTTTTCTAATCATTTCCCATGCATCATTTGAAAGAAACTTGAATTGGGTTGTCTTGGATTCTATGTTAATTCAGTCTTTTAGTCTAAATTTGATAGCAAAGTTTAGAAAAAATCGTTGTAAGCAGGTTCTGTTTATTGTTGCAGTAACTCATTTGTGATGTAGATGTTCATGGTTTCTTCGCAGGATATAAATATCCAATTCGTGCAATACATGAGGCAATTGTGGATCCTGTAGCCACTAAGAAACAAGACAAAGAACAGCCTCCTGAAAATTGGAAGATTAAGATGCTTTATGATGGTGATTGTCCGCTTTGCATGCGTGAGGTTGCTATGCTCTTGCTTCTTTTTAATACTCGATAATTTAATACGTTTGTCCAAGAAGCTATTATGTGCGTAGCAAGTAACAATTGTTCCTAATTTGCTCCTGCATTGTTAGGTGAATATGCTTAGAGAGCGAAATAAAAATTATGGCACCATCAAGTTTGTTGACATAAGCTCAGAGGATTACTCTCCAGAAGACAATCAAGGCCTAGACTACACAACTGTATGTAGATGATGTCAAATTGATCGTTCAATCTCTATATATATTGTTTTGGTGCGTGCCATGCTTGATGTTTTGTGATGTATACCTGGCTACATCATTTCTACTAACATATGTGTAGTTTGTTGTGTAGGTTATGGGAAGAATTCATGCAATTCTTTCTGATGGAACTGTAGTCACTGATGTTGAAGTATGTTTCTACCCGTAAACTTTTTCCATTCCATTAGAAGTAATGCTTTTGTGCCCTTCTTAATGTTAGAACAAACTTTTGCTCTGCAGGCATTCAGAAGATTATATGAACAAGTTGGTCTCGGATGGGTTTATGCCATTACTAAATACAAACCTGTAAGTACCAACTTATAGGTCTAAATATGTGTTGGTTCCCTCTGAGAAATTTTGCCTTCGTCTTCGTATTCATGTTTTATTAATGTCACATAATCATTTGATTGATTTTCAGATTGGATCGATAGCTGATGCCATGTACAGTTTTTGGGCTAAATATCGTCTTCAAATTACAGGTTAGATTATTCTGGATTTGCTTCTTTTTTCTTTGGTGTGATGCTTCAAATATCTTGGAAGTATGCAGCCGAGAATCATGCTGAATGGAGGAAAATGATCCATAGAGCTAGCCCCAACTAGTTTGGGACTAAAGGTCTAGATCAGTTGAGTTAATTATGATACTTCAGATGTTTTATAGCACTGGTCTGTTTTGGTTTTGATTTCAGGCCGACCACCTTTAGAGGAAATTTTGGAAGCAAGAAAAAAGAAGGTAAGCAAATGCAAGTGTATAGTTTTCCTTGTTTTTGCTCTTGAGCACCTAAAGATTTATCACTTTTTGACAAGAACTTGAACACTAACCTTATGTCCAGTTATTAAACAGAAAACTAAAATAACAGACATGCTCTAAGATGGTGGTAAAATTGATAATCATACCATATATAGGCAGCGAAACGATAACGAACCTGAATTTCAATTCAATTTTTGCTCATATGATGAAATGCTTTGAGTGCATGGCCTCGTGCGTTATCCTTGCAGGGTGAAGTATGTAATGACAGCAGTGCTTGTAAGATGTGAATTCTCTTCAAACATCAGTGCCTGGGATATTGAAAGAAGAGATGTACCTTCCTTCGTCATTCAGAGAGCCGTTTTGCTATAATCTTTTTCCACCATTTATGCTGTTATATGCTATATTATCCAAATTCAAATATAAATTTCAATGTCTTGTACATTACACATATAATAAACAGAAATACATTCACCATCCATACAAGTTATGCTCTCCCCACCTCCAGCAACTTCACTACAAATTGATTGATGTTCGTATCCGAGCTCCCACCTATACTGACAGCTCTTTTAGCGAGATCTCTCCATTTAGAGGCATTCCTTTTAATTTCTTGACTTCCCTCTCCAGCCATTACTTGCTTCAAACATTTCTCAAGTTCCTCTCTAGTTACAATCCCATCTTCATGTTTCTCAGCTCTTATTCCCACCTTCCACACATCCTCCACAAACTTGGCATTTGTTGGCTGGTCACTCCACTGCGTTACACCAACCATCGGCACGCCTAAGCTCAACCCTTCCAGAATAGAATTCCATCCGCAATGTGTGACAAAGCAGCCCACAGCTTGATGAGCCAGCACTTCTAGTTGGTTGCACCAAGGTACAACCAGTCCTGTCTCACCTATTGATTTTAGAAATTCAAGGGGTAACTTGTCCTCTGATTCCTTCATAACCCATAAGAAAGGCCTGTTGCTTGCTTTGAGACCCGCTGCCATTTCTTCAACTTGTTTGACTGAAATGTTTGCCATGCTTCCGAAAGACAAATAAACCACCGACCTTGGTGGTTTTGAGTCTAGCCATTTCAGGCAGTGGTCACTTGTTGGTTTCCAAAGATTGGCTCCATATGCTATATCTCCATCAATTTGTTGGTCTAGATATGCTGATGGCACCATTGGACCGACCATCAGCACTGGCCAGACTCCCTTCATAGCTTCTACTAGCTTTTCAACAATCAAAGCAGTGAATGAATTAAAACTTAAAAAATTAAGAGGTCGTTTGGGAATCCCATAGGAATCGGAATCGGAATGGAAATGTTTACAAAAGAATAGGAATCAGAATCAATCTTATTTATACATAAAAATATATTAAATAAGAATTATTATAAATTTATATATTTTATTTCATTACTTTAAAAAAATTATATCTCATAAATTTTAATAATATATGACAATATTTAAAATTTTGACTAATTTATAATTAATTTAATTTGATTTCATGGGAATGAAAAATTATTTCTAAGGAGAATGGGTGATTCCCATTGATGGGAGAATCCATTCCCATTTCCATGCAAAATTTTAATGAACCAAACACTAAAAATTGGAATCACCTATTCTAATTCCGATTCCAATTTCTACTTTTATTTTTCATGAAACAAACGACCCCTAAGTACTTTCTTCGCTAATTAAATGGTTAATCAGGGTCATGATCGCATAAGATAGAACAAAATCCTGTACTTATATGATTCTTTTAGCCCTATTAAGTTAACAGCTGAAAACTGTGCAAAAAAAGGAACAAAAATTACCTCAATCTCCAGCTCTTCAAAGGAGTTACAGAACACCCAATCAATTTTGTCTAAACTCTGAAACTTCTCCAAGATTAATGCCAAATAAGCAGAGTGACTTTGAAGTGATGGAGATGCAAGAAAACTTGGCAAATCATTGAAACCTAGTGGAGGAAGGCCAGGAAATGACACAGTAACAGTGTCTTGCTTCAAAGGAAGAGTCAAAACACCCTTATCTATTTGCCAATACATGGAGCACACAGAAGCTGAGTTGGTCAAGAATACAGCAGCATAAATCCCTTGCTCTCTAGCAACATCAAGAGCCCATGTCAGCAAAGAATCATACACAATACAAGAAACAGGACAGCCAGAATTCTTGAACTTCAAGATAAGATCATTGAGTGTTCTTGAACCAACAGTTCTAAATGATTCTAAGTAAGCTTGAAGGCCTGAGGATTGCTTGTAACCACCTTCATCAAATCCATCAGAGATGGGTTCAACACCTACCGTATGAGAATTAATGGAGTTGATAGTGTAGGGAGTGGTGGCCAGAGTGGCCTTGAGGCCTTTGGAGGCTAAGCGTTTAGCAAACTGAAGGAGAGGGTTTATGTGACCCTGAGCAGGATAAGTGACAACAATGACATGACCTCTCGGATTAGCCATTAATTTACTTGGGTTACCGAATGACTTGAGAGATGCTTTGGGATGGGCTGGACAGTATACATATGGAAAAAAATGAAAGCTTCATCACAAGAAAGTGGATATTTAAATTTAAATTTTTTTTTGAATTTTTTTTTTACTTAGTTACTGAATTTGACTAGTTGCAGTTGCGGTTCTTACACCACTACTACTTTTGGTTCAATGTTCGAAATTTGAGTGTACCAAATGTTGTTCTCATACGAACTTCAAAGTATGAGATGTCCCTACCTGCCAAACAAATATAAAATGCACAAAACAAGTACTTGTCAAAGATGATATACGTGGTAACGTGGGAGTCAAGTCAAGGCTTTGCATAAATACCAGTTAAAGATTTTGAATCCAATTGATAAAAAAGATTCAATTGCCTTTTAATTGAGCAAATTTCACAAATGCAAAAGGATAATCCAGCATGAAAAAACAGAAAAGACAGGATTCTGAGCATACGAGTTTTTGCAGCTTTATCTCTTTGTATTCAGGCATCAACTTGAGCAACTACAAGTACAACCAGTAGCATGCCAGATTTTATGCAAGCATCAAACCTACATATTTACATTTTTAATGTGAAAATAAAAGGTTTCCTAATCTTCACAGGCGAGCCAAGACATAAGATCAGATTCGGATGTATCTACAACTATCAAAGCCGACTTGTTTCTACCACTGCGCACAAAATTGGGCAGCACTCTAACACTATACTTTCCACTGACACGGTAACTGTTTCCGGGTGTGTCACTTGTATCTGTGAATTTCCGCAACGCGAGTCTTTTTCGAAGCCACATGCTTCCTAATAGTGAACCATTTCAACACACTAGAGATTTTTGTCCATCTCCTCTGAGCCTTTCCAATGGCAAGAGTTGTTGATCGCGTCGTCCACAGGAAGCTGTCAATGGCACTCTGTAAATCAGCTTGTGCTTCCAAACCAAGGTTCTGAGACTGAAGATCTGAATCAAAAAACCTGAGGTGATCCTCATCACAGAAAGCTTGAGTCACAGCATCAGTATCACATATGAGGGGGTTGGATACGTGGCTCGGGAAACTCAAAGTCTGATCATATCTAAGACCCATATTTTCGATACTGTGCAAGGCATAATCATCCAAGCTGTTCACACCCCCAACAGAATACATAGATGAAATGATATCTGGAGAAGATGCATTTGCTTGTGTATAATCAAACCCTCCCATCTTATGTGAAGCCAAAAGTTTGTCCCCATTGGACTCTGTCCTGGGCGAGCTCAAGGGGTAAGGAATGTTAGACAAGTGCGAAGAGCCATCCATAAGAGAGGCTTCATCCTCAAATGATAAGACCTCCTCTGGGTGTTCAAATGCAGAAATAACCAAGTTTTGAGCATCAACCTGGCAAAGTCAACCGTAAGAAACCAAAAAAAACTGAAGAACAAATATGAAGATTGAATATAACAAAGTTCGGATTGTAATAGAAGTATGCCTTTTCAGCTTCAGACAGCTTATCTACAACAACATACTGGCACTCCGAAATTAGTCCCATTACTTGTCCCACAACATTGAAGACCACTCCACTTTTCTGCTGAGAACCAGGAGCATAATACAAGTACATTCTCTTATCAAGTACACATGTCCGAGCATGCTCAACGGTAACTTCCCACATCTTAGCAGACATACCTGTGCCTAGAACCTACATATAACCAATATATAAACATTATACACCAATCCAAACCATAATTTGAACCCATCACAGTAACTGAACTTATTTATTAAAGTTTTAGAGTTTTAATGAGGTATAGGCACAATATTAGAACACTATATGTTTGGTTGAATGGAATCTACAGTCTACAGTTTTCAGATTCTAACTTTTGAAAAATTTATTATCACTTCATAAATGCATCATCCTTAAGAAAAAAAAAAAAAAGAAACTGATAAACCTTGTACTAAATCAAAATCTTTAGAGGGATGCATTGAGAAATAATAACAAAGGCATAAAATATAATAATATAAACTATAATACATGGGATTCAACAAAGCAGTAAATTCATACATGGCGAAGGCGCTGAGGGTCTATAAAAAGCTGAGTCAGAAAATCCTTCACGGTATTAATATTTTCCCGGCTCAAACGCTTATGGAAAGCCCCATCTTTGCCAATCTTTTCCAACCTCCATACCTCATCAAAGAGGGATGGAGGGTGGTGCTTCTTGTACACTGCAACCAGAAACCAATAGTCAAAACAACATTCCCTAGTATCATCAGCATGATAATAAACTAATCTCCCTTCTCCTTATTAACCTAAGTGAACTTCCCCAGAATGTGTCAAATTCATGTATTTTACCTGGCATACACCTTTGCCTTTTCAGAACATCCAAATATTAAAGAAGCTACACAAGTGAGGCTAGATCTCTCCTTCCAATTTTCCCTACCACCCCACCTAGCGTGTTCAAATATAAGACCTTCTAATGAAGACCATAAACCTTCACCATTGGACTGTCCTTTAAAGAATGACAGCCAACTTTAGAATCTTAAAGTTCATATATTTTGATGATAGAACCTAAGTTGGAATCTCTTAACCAGGCAAGAACATTGCTTTTTTCAATTAGAGGCAGAAATTAGAATAAATCTTGTGGTTCCAACTTCTGACTGATAATTCTACAGCATATTCAGGAAATGTGTTCTCAATTTCCTATGACTCCCATTATTTTCTTCTTTAGCAAGTGTACACTAGAATTTTATCCATTAGTAGTGGTAAGCAAAATGGAAGCAACCTAATCTGTGAAAACAAGGTTGTGGGAGAGCAATACAAGCATACTCTAATACAAAAAGCCAAGTGATAAGTGTGTTATGTTATGGGCTAGGAAACGGTAAAGCCATCAGGTTCTAAATGTTTGGTATTATAGCACAAATCCACGAAGTTCTTTAGATAAAAGGTAGTAATTGACCACTATTTGAAAGGAATAACAATTTCACATCTATTTTCCTTCTCCAATCTACTCTTCCACAGTTATTACAGGGATAAAATGCGCATACTCACAGGTGTTACATGTTTTCAAAGTAATACAAAGAGTAATCATTATCCAATTATTATCTAAGACACCATTTAAATTTAGTCAATGTGTTTAAAACAGTAAATAAATGCATAAAGATATAATTCTAATGTCCTTGGTCATCAAATATGAATGCATGAACAAGTACTCACATTCTCCCCGGTGATCCCTGACAATGAAGGATTCTGTCTTCGCCTCCCTTACATTGGTTCCATCAAAGTTATCCACAACTCTTGCCCCAAGCCTGAATTTACGACTTCTTGTCCAGCTTGAATTATCTGTAAACGAAATCTCACCCACCAAACCAATCCCCTCATTTAGATTCAGAAACACATCCCCTGTAAGAAGAGGTTTCTTTCCTTCTCTTTCTCTTACAATATTATTCTTAAATTCATCATGTGTCCAATTGTCACCCTCCTCACCATCAAAATCACCTTCGAGGACAACAATTTCCACCTTTGCAGAACATTCAGGACCAGTGTTAACAATTTTCCCAGTAAGAGTATCAATCAGAACTACTTTGATAGGAGAACATTCTTCTCCTTCAATTCGAGCTCCAGTGAACACTGGAAGAGAGAGACTGTTTGAGAACTGCAGTTTGAAGCTTCTTGATTCTGTAAAATCTTTTTCTCTTCCATAGCTTCTGCACAAAATGCAAAAAAAAAAAAAAAAAAAAAAAAAGAAGGAAAAATGAGCTAATTTAATAGTCATGCCAAAGATTGATATACTTCACCACTCACAAGCTTCTAAGAACACATAAATCTCACTTCCTCTTCCAACTGTCCTCAACTGAATGTCTAAAAACTCCAACATCTTCAGACTATTGATTCTTACCGTTTAATGTTGGCCAAATGTTTTTTAAGAGCCAATTCAACTTCCTCTTTGACCTGCAAAGGCAAAATAAGAGAGTATTTAATAAACAGCAACAGTACAGGAGGGGTCGTTGGTAATATCAGGAAGAATATGATGCTCCATTTCATAAACAACAGTTGTCTTTAAGTCTATTGCAAACAACAAATTGCTGAATAAACATCCAAGGGTAACTCTAACTCTATAGTATGCTGACCATTACTGCAACAAAAGCGATCATGGGAACACACATACCACTCGACGAATTAATGGCTCCAGAATTGGCACCAACAAACGCTGGACAGAGTCCACCTTAATTGCCTCCTGAACCACACTAGACAACATTAACAAACACATTAGGCACAGAAAGAGAAAAGCATAACAATCACAAAATGTAATGGAAAAGTAACTCGTAAGGAAAATGCTAATAGAAAACAAAAATGTATGTCTCCATCACCAATAATATCAAGGAAAATGTACCCGTCTTCCATAAAGGAAAGCACACGTTACAAAGATTTTTAATTTAGCAGGCGCACCCAACAAAAAAAAATTCTTCAATCACATTTACAAGAACAATTTCCTTATTAATTCAGAAATCCCAATGCGGCATTTGACAGAACTACCAACATCAATTTTCCAAACAACAATCTAGAGCGACCCAAAATCCACCTCTTATTCATCTTTTTCATCAAATTACGATTACTGTGAAGATGGGCAGCGCACACTCTGTAAGCAACTTCACCTAAGAACATCTCACTTGTACTCTAAACTTGCCTCATAGAATCACACGGGTCCTTAATCCATATTTCCAGTTGACTCTTTAAATCAAAATCAAGTTTAGAAATTGAATACAACCCAATTCAAATTCAATCAACTATAGCACAACGAAATCAGGAACCAATAGAAAATATTTAAAAAAAAAAACTTACTTTTTCAAATTAAACTTCCTCCTCTTCTCATCAGGAACATTACCATCAGAACGAGCCTTACCCTCTTCAGACTGCCTCTTTTGCGCCATTATTAGCACCCAATACAAAAGAAATCCCTATCACCAACAACAGTAGCAGAAAAAACAGTATCTTCTGCTGTTGGTATAGGCGACAGAAAGAAGCAACGACCATCAACAAAAGAGATCACCATGCGGCACAGAACAATAAGAAAGAAAGAAGGGAGCAGCAAAAACAACAAGAACAAATTTAATTCAAATCTATCTGCTAAAAAGAGGAAAATATGGAGCTATATATATAAAGGCCAAATAATTGCTAATGAAGGACTAGAATCCAAAAACGAATGTGCTAATGATTCATGTGGATGTGGGTGTGTTGTCCATGCATGTATGTATGGGTTGTGTCTATGGATTCTGCTAAATATCATGCAAGGGTCGGGTTCGGCTTCATCATCTCCATTTTTGCTCGTCGTTTATTGTTGCCAGTTAAAACAGTAGCAGTAAAGGTTACTCCTTTTTGTTTTTTTGTTCTCTTTTGCGACGGGTGTGAGCGCTGTGCGGTGTATTGTATCGGATTTGGATTGTGTTTGGGGTCCACATAAAGCGCGTTGTACCGCAGAGTGGGGTCCGTACAACTCTACCACACGGTTTCTCCACGATTTTTATAGTATTATTTTATTTTTTAGTAACCCGAACCCGAACCCGAAGTCCGGTCCTCTAAATTATAAAATAAAAAAAAATTATAATCAATAAACAACCTATAGTATAAAATTATAAAATTATTTTGTTATTTAAAAAAAAAATTAGTAGAGAATTCTACTGTTTTATTCGGGTTGAATCAAATTAATAATTATTCAGTAAATTTTTACTACTGAGTATTTAACTAAAAATAGTTTTATAACTTATTTCTTGTAAACAATATTAATAATTTTATTTATATTAATAAATATTAGATTTTTTTGCTTTTTAAAAATATATTTAATTTTTCTTCCATTTTTTTTGAAAAGAAAAATAATTCTATTGATTCAAACTAGCAATACATTGATATAAACATAGATACGTATTTGTTAAAAACCATAGAGGATAAAACAACACCCAGGTTAATAACATGATAAATCAGCTGAAAACCTACAAATTTGATAATACTATCATGACTAGAATACTTTTGACTCCAGTTCTGTAACATACTGATGACTGTAATCTGATTCGTTGTCTCTGTCTAATCGAATATACTTTGTCTGTCTGAATCGCTCACACAAAGAAAAAGCCGCAACAAGACTGAAAATAAAATGTCGTAATAAGACGACGACAACCAAATGCCGCAACGAGACTATAAAATCACGAAAAATAAAATAAAACCTAAATTTATGTGGAATAACCACTTATTTAAAAAAATAAATTGATATAAAGATGTGTAGAGGGGTGATTTCAGGCCAATAATGACCAAAAATCACTTTTCCTTATTTAAGGAAAATAAACGGTTAGAAAAGAAAAGAAGTGAAAGTTGAGAGAAAAAGAGGAGACTAGGGTTTCTAAAATTGGCTATTTAAAATTTTTGTTTCTAACTAAAATAATTTTAGAAAAATAGAGTAAAATTTTTCTTTATTAAAATATTGTAACTTATTGAGAAACAACTGTAAAATTGTGTACAATTGCTGCTCTCAGAATTTTTTTTTTTTTTTTTTATCAAATTTGATGAGATTTCATTCAATTAAATGAAGAGTTACGCATTTCAATAAAAAATTACTGAAAATAACTTTAAAATTAATAAAGGATATTTCTTTCAAAATATATAGAAATAAAAATAAAAAATAAACTCAAATATCTTCTCGGGACTAAGAAAAAAGTTTTTTTATCTGAAACATCATACTGTGCAACAAAAGAGAGTATAATTTAAATATTTTCTTCAAGTATCTACCACTTTTGATTATCACTATTATGATCTATCAATTCATAGCTCACTCCATTGGATAGATCAAACAACTCTTGATAATCAACAAAATAAAAATAAAGTATCAACAAAAGCTTATTTGAATGAGATAAATCCACTCTATTTAGAAATTAAATTCAAACATAACTAATTTACAATATTAAAAAGCGAAAAAGTGAGATATTTGGTGGTTTTTGGCAAAAGGCTAAAAATCACCCAAAACCATAGAAAATAAGAAGTAGATGAAGAAGACCAAGAAGGAGGCGAAAGAAAAATGAAAAGACTTAGGCGAAGAGAAAAGCCAGAGAAACCTTATCAAACATCTATAATTGAGTTGTTCGATAAAAAAAAATCTTTATCAATTAGGTAAATCAATTAAACCAAATACTCTGCAAACTAATTTACAAAATGAACCTGCATCATTAATAATTTACATAATGTTACCTCTAAATTTTATATAATTAATTTCTATATTTTATTTTTACGTTATATTTTTAATTTTATTTAATTCACATATGCTAAAATAGACAAACGTGTGATTTCAAATGGTTTTAAATGCAGAAAATAGTGAAAATAAAATTTGAATTAATAAAATAAGGTTATGAATTAAAATAAAAAAATTCAATCATAATATTTTTCAAATGTCTATGCATGTAATTTTTTTATGTTCATATTACTATAATTTATAGAATATATTGATTTTAAGATGTTTAAGATAAAATTTTAAAAATAATAAAATTTATAATCTATCCAATATTAGGGTGAATTACTATTTGTCTCCTTATGGTTTGTTATGTTATACTACTTGCTCTCTAACATTTAAAATTTATATATCTATCGTTATATTTTGTAGAACTGTACTATTGATCCCTTCTAAAAATATATATATATAAAATTGAAATTAAGCATTTTATATTTTTATGCAAACAATATAATTATCATTTTATATATAGTTAAATTCGAAGAAAATTAGTTTAATAATAAAAAATAATTTCTAAATATTAGGAGCTAATAGTATAATATATTAAGTAGAGGGGGTAAATAGTGTTTACTTGATAATTGTCATGTTAGTTAACAGATGAAAAATTTGATAGAATAGGTAAAGAGTGTAATTTTGTAAAATAAAAGGGAATATAATATGAATTTTTAATGTTAATGATCAAATAGTATAATATAATAAACTCTATGGGCCAAATAGTAATTAATAATATTATTGATATGATTAAGTTGCTTTTAGAAATATATACATTAAAAAACAAACATAAATACAAAAGACACAGATTGTATCCTATCCTATCCAACCAAACAGTATATATATAGGTGGACAAATCAGAGAATAATTCATAGAAATGACCTTATTCATCTTTTCATTATTATTGTAAAAATATATATACATTACTATATAATGCAATGTGTTAAATATAATAAAGCAAGCACACCGTTGCAACAAAACGTGCCAAAAGTTTTCTCTTAAAAAAAAAAAAAATAAATAAATACTTAAAGAAAAAAGACAAAAAAAAACGTACCTAAAGAGGAGGAAAAAACCAACTTATTCATGTGTATAAAATAATTATTACTATTAATATAATAGTCACTTGCATTATATTTATTTTTAAAAAGATTGAGCTAATAGTTTTTTTAATATTACCATCTTACTATTTGTCATTAACTAACCACTGAGTTAATAATTAGACATTTTGAATAAAAATTTTATTTACTTACCTTATATAATTCACGATGTTTTTTAATATAATTTTTTTGATATTTGAATATTTTTCTAAAATATGAAAAAATAAACTTATATAAATAATATAATATATGTGTATTTAGACTTTTAAATGTGAAAATACTTTATTTCGTTTAAAATTAAAATAAAATAGCTAAAATTATATATTTATAAATAAATAAAATAATATTTTTATTAAATTTTAATTGATTAGATTAATCGATTGAATTTTATCGATTAGTTCAAATTTTTTGGTTAGATTAGTTATAGTTATATATTACTTGATTAACTTTCTTATCTGATGTCTTTTATATTCGGTAGCTATAACGGTTTTGACTATCTTAAAGTTTGAGCTGATTGGATCTAAGTTCGAATTGAAAGGATCCATAAGGAGGTAAAACTTTTTTATAAAATTTATTTTTTTTATATAAAAAACCGAAACTAAAATTTTATTTACAGAAATTAATTAAATTTTTTACTATTTTAACTAAGAAATATTGGTACTTAATGCAATTTATTTTTATATAATCAAACTAAACCTGTTAAAATTTATTAGTGTTAATTCAATTTCGAGTCGGTTTTCTTACTTGTAAGTACTTTGTTTTGGTCTTCCACCAGCTTTTCTTATTTTATCGGCAAACAGCCTAGTGGATCTTGGAGGAGTAGTCATTGGTCTAACTCCTGTTATTGAAATCAATTCCCACAAAAAAAAAAAAAAAGAAACATCGTTTGAGTAATATTGTCAGAGTAACTCTATTTTAATGCTAATTTTCTGTTTTTTTTTTTTATTAGAAGTCTAAATGCAGTGACATAATTTTATCCTATGACAGAGTGCATCGATTTTATTTGTCAAAAGTCATTATAAATAATAAAGTTCAAACATTTAATTTGTATAAAAAAAAATGAATTCATGAGGTAAGATGAATAAACACTAATTATTAATATTTTGTGTGGCATTATGGAAACATGATTAAAATTTAAATTTCAGTCTCTTTATCCAATATAAATAAAATAATATATCAAAATTTTCGTCACACTTTTGCACTTTGCAAACACTATATATACATACATACATACATACATGCATACATATATATTTTAATTAATTATTTTAGTTTAATTATTCAACTGAATTGAATTCAACTACACATGAAACATGACAAAGATGGAAGAGTCATCATCGTTCTTATCTAAATTGCAGAATAATTCATTACAGAAAAAGCTCGCGGATGGCCGAAGGTGGTTCTGGAAGGGCTGTGAAAGGTGAATTACTCCTAGCAGCTTGCTTTGCTAACCAGTCAGAAAGTAAACAAGGACAAGACGAGGATATCAAATTAAACACAATGCATATGCAAGAATTTCTATTGAAAAAAGTAAAATTTTACAAGAAATGGATATATATAGTGCGTATGAAATTAATCGAAACTTGTCTCTTAATCCTTCATTTAAACAAAATAAGAATTTGGTGAATTATATTTTGGTTCATTAATCATTTTTTATATGTTTAACTATTTTATGCACTTGTAAATTCCATTTTTCACTAGAATTTCATGTTAATTATAGATTATAATATTGCAACTAACACATTTTTTTAGTTATAAATAGGGAAGTGGTGACCCCCTAAACTAATAATTCTGACAGATAAGTACTTGACCGACACCGATTCCATACTACCATTATTAATCTTTAATGATGATTAATTAACTAACAAAAGCAAGCCACAATTTTCATATGAATACAACTATACATATCTCGAAAAAGTTGAAAACAGAAAAAGTAGATCAAAACAAAGATTAACGTCATAATCATCAAATACCCATCAACAATCCTGACTTCCAGGAATCTTCCCCTTGTCTTGATTCCTTGCTAAAGCTTCTTTTCTTTCCTTTTCTTTTTCTGTTAGAATCCAGCATTATTCAAATCCAACATTATTCATCTTATATATAAATTCAAATAATAATCAAGGTTTGATTCCAGAACTAACCCTTGTCAAATCAATAGACAGATAGAATTTTGAATGGGCACCATTGGCAATGCACCCAATAATGTGTTTTCCACGTTGAGAATAAAGGTATAAGAGATGGATAATGGCCATGCATGGACAAGAATAGAAAAAAAGAAAAATGCTTGGTAAGTTGATAGGTAGGAAAGATAGATATGTATCTACTTCGATAAATCCAGTTCCATTAAACTCCAAAAACAACAGCTTTTTTCAGTGTTTTAAATTACGTACTTTCGAGGAACGTTCTTGGATTGAGAATTTGTAAATTGAGACAAAAACATTAATCATAGTCCTATATTACTTTTCAAAACAAACCGAAAAACCTTGAAGAAATTCTGGAGGGTGAATTTTGTCGTACCATTTGAAGTTTACTTATCAAGAAAATGTTCGCCTTGATGTGTATTTATATATAAGTTGTCGTTGCATGGATGCATGATATGCAAAATCATTTGCGATATTGAAACAACAGAGCCGCTGCTATCTTGACTAAAAAAAAAAAAAAAAAATGGTGATAAGGAAGATTCTGTCTACACCAGATGCATGATAATCTACAGATAGATGTGTAACATATAAATTAAATATTTTATATTTTACTAATAAAAATAAGACACGTAATTTTGTATATAAGGTTCGGTGCCAACTAATTTTTTATATTTTTTACAAGTATATTTTTTTATTTTTCATTTTAATCCCATATTTTTTTCTAAATTTTCTTCTGAGTTAGTAAAATGAAAGAGGTTTAAAAGTATATAAGTCACATAATTATAATTTTTTATTCAATTTTATAAAACTTTACATTTTAAAATTGTTATCCAAAAAGAAAATAATTTTATCTTAAAATTTCAATTACAAACCAGTTTATCCAAAATCTATTCTAATTTCATTTTAAATATAAATATATTTCCTATGAAATTTTTAATAAAATATATGCATAAAAATATATTTTTGACATATATTAACTATTATTTAAATCAATTATTTGTTTCTTATATATTCTATATCGATAAGAAAAATATTAATCATTTGATTAAAAACAATTGGTAAAATATTCAAAAGTATAGTATTTTAAAAAGCTTTTAAATTAAATATAAAAATTAATTTAAAAAAAAAAAGAAATGAGCTGTAGACATATGGTCATCGACATCCAATGGCCAGGAGAAACCTGACTGCGTTTGTGGTTGGACTTTTTTTAGCCAGGAGTCCGAGTTGAAGTAATGAATCAAAGAAATAATATAAATTTTATATTTTTTTCTTAATGTATTTCGTCTCAAAGAGTAATTAATATAAATTATATATTTTTTCATGTAAATTCATAATATAAATGTGTACATTTTATATTAGTGTGATTCGTGACCCTAATATAATATCCAATGATTATGAATTTGTGCCCGGTATAATTTTGGCACAAATTTACTTATAACCAAGCATTTTTTTTTTTTAACTGGAATAACCAAGCATTTTTAGAGAAAGAGAGGTGGGAAATCTAAATTCTCCCTTTTAAAAAATATCATGTCTACTGCCACTAAACTAGTGGAAGGCTGTTGTGCCATGTATAATTAAGTACAACATTGGAAATTATTTTTTTTCTTTTTTTAAACCAAGGATGGAAATTTCAAGAAATAGAATTTGCATATAAATAGAAATTACAAGAAGAATAAGTGATTTAACATAAAATATAAAGAAATTACTTTATCCTAAGAACTTTCATATAAATAAAACAAGACAAACTCTTTTTGTATATTAAGAAAAATCTAACGTAATTTTAATAAGTTTTTTTTTTTTCAAATATCACTTAAATTTTTACAAGACATTTTTACTTTTTCTTTAGTCTTGATAATATAGAAATGTTTTCACTTTAAATCTCAAAAAGAAAGCGGTGGAGGATAGAATGTCCAACATCAGCTCTTCATTAACTCTTGAGATCTTCAAACATCCTTATAATACCATATAAAGATTAATAGTGGGAAATAGGGCCGTGCACGAGTTCTGAAGAACTCGAACCGTTCCAAAAAATTATATCAAAAATTTTAATTATGCATTTGACTTTTCTAAATCAAACCGTTTTGAAATTTTTTATTGGGACGGGTCTGAAGATTATGAGTTTTCTGAATCAAGAATCAAACTGAACCGTCCCAAATTGCACCGAACTGACGAACTGAAGAATTGGATCGAAACCGATAATATATATATATATAATCAATACTTGATAATATCAGAAATCTATAATTATATGTTACAAGTAAAATTTAGTACCATTTTAATAATTAATTATATTCAAGTAATTTATTTTAGACAATCTATTAATAAACCTTAACGTATAATATTTGAAATTTTAAATACTAATTAATTAATTAATTGAAATAAAATAAATACACTCATCAACTAAATCTTTTTATAGTTAATTTTCAACATAGGTTTAAATCATAAAATAAAATTTAAATTTACAAATTAAATTTTTATAGTAAAATTTATAATTATATTTTCAAATTATAAAATTATTAAAATATAAATATTAAAATAAAACTTAAAATGAAATTTATAAAAATGGCACAATTGTTTTATATATATATATATATATATATATATATATATATATATATATATATATATATTTTTCTTTATTATAAATTTGTTAAATATTAATTTTAAATACATAAATTAAAAAATTAATACAAATTTCCAAATTTTGGTTTCATCGTTTTAAAATCTCCATTTGCTCTGAAAATTCGGAGCGAAAATTTAAATTTTCAAAATTGGATCCAAAAAATTTATTTTTGAATTCTTCAATTTTCGGATCAAATTCGGAGAATTTGTATTTTCCAAACTATTTTAATCCGTGCACAACCCTAATAAGAAGAAAGAGAGTAACTAGGAAAACTCACGCCGTGGACTAATATTTTGCAAACTCTATTTAGTATAGACATCAAAGATATCTCATCGAAGCTCATAAAGAGAGAGAAAGTCAAACAAACTCATCAAAATTAAAGTAAAAATATATAAATTAGTTAAAATTATAAAAAAAATAAGAAAAAAAAAAAGGGAAAGGGCTGTTTGCTGGTGAAAAACCAGCGAACAGTTATTGTTCAAAACAAAAAAAAACCAGCGAACAGCCCCTTGAAATACACAGAATTTTGCTCATGGGCAGGGCTTCACAAGAGAATAATGTGGGAATTACTTGGAACAGGAGTTCCTCAAGTATCGTACGGCAGTGAATTCTACACCACATTTTCCATCCGACATCGTACGATCGATGATGGGAACAGAGAGATGTCTGACGCGATCACATGTTGGCCACTTGACTTGCAGGAAGTGGGCCCATGATCTTGGTAACCACTCGTGGTGTTGATTAAGATCGCAGCATCACCGTACCTCACAAAAACCTATGAACCATTTTATCTCAAATTCCTCAAATTTTCAGTTTATTTTAAATCTTTTCATGGATTGTAAAAATCTATTATAGTCGTTTGATAGCATTCCC
>CATIWK010031304.1:0-14324 GCA_949634005.1 Mallotus japonicus | reverse complement strand
AAAAAAAAAAGTGTTTCAGGATGATTCTTTCATTAGATTGACGATCAGACTCAGCCCTCTACTTTCGGAGTCTTTAACACTAGCTTTCTATTAAATACAGATTCATGCACCAAAACTAGCTTTTCCTTATTGAAACCCACTAATAATGCACATTCTCTAATTCTTTACATGCACATGTATATCAGGTGATCTCTGTAAATGAAAGCACCTTTTTCAAATTTTCCTAAAATAAGGACTCGTATGGAAGTTAGGAGGTAGATCTTTGCCTCATCCATTTTGTAGCAGACCACTTCTCCCCTGCCAGAACCTCGCATCCTCCATGTATGCTTTTCGGATCTGACTGTCCATCCAGTCCCTGAAAATACCAAGAACGGACAATATAGTTATGGGCTAGCTTCTACCAAAAAGTTTTCTGGTATGTGTATGCCCACTAGAGAAATGTTTAGAAAACAAACCATGCTCCAGAAAAGCACAGCATCTCCTTTAATTGGCTTTACAGACAACCCTTGTACAACCTTCCCACCGCAACTGCACTCACCTGAACCAGCCTGCAGTCACCCAACAGACCAAACATCCAGATACAAAACGAAGTTAAATGTTTGATTCTTAGAGGAGAAATATTAGCAGAAGATGACATTAACAACAACTGAACAGAAAAAAAAAAACACATCAAGAAAAATGCATAACAAAGAAAACTGCCACTTCAAGTACAGGAAAAATTTGAACTATATTTGGAATAGAGATGCAATGCCACTAACAAGCAGAATGCTTTGTTCAGCTGTTCAATAACAGGAAAAATGAGGACAAAAAGAAAGGGTATACATAATGGGAACCCAAGGCTAAGATTTCTCACATGAGGAGGCAAGCGTTCAGTTTATAATTTCTTCTACATAGTAACAAAAAGGCATGAGTGTTGCATTCCTGCACTTTATTCCCATGTGATTGGCCATTTTCCTAACAGAAGTACACCATCTAGTTGATCTCTACAAACAATGGATGCAGATCTAAAGTTCCACAATGAGAATTTAGCAAGGTCCTACATTTATTCAATAGAAAGGTACTGAAGTCCTACTAAGATCCTGAGGCTAACTCTACACCATCCATCCAAGCTGGCAGAAACTAGAAACAAGGTCCAAGGGCAAGTATGAATACATCACTTCTTGCGTTTGGAAGAAGAGATTATTTGTGATTGGAAATACCCAACTCTTTTTTCGACTGCTAGAAGCATGAAGATATAAATTTTAGGGGACATTACGTAATTCCCACAACCTGTGACATTGAATTCAATTTAAAACCCTAAATAAAACTTTCTGTAATGTCAGTTAGCATGGAACAACTTGACATTTAACCATATAAGTGAACATGAAATGAAAATGTAAAGAAACAAAATAAAACCCGTCAAAGGTAAGATCCAATCTTCCAAGAAACAGATAAGCAAATCCAAGTTGATCTCCTGTTAAAAATACTTGATATTAAGGTAAGATGCAGTTAAAAATTTTGATTCAATTTCTTTTTTCTTTAAGATGAAAAAACCTTCAAATCCCATAGCTTTGAACCAATCATCCATGTCTTAAATGAAAATGGTGTCCATCAAAAGCCTTCAAATGCCATTATAACACACGTAAATGTGTATATGCACGTGCATGTATGAAGAGATGTTATAGGAGGCAGCAACGGTGGTGGCAAACATGCATGAAGCTTAGCAGAGAATTGCAACTGTTCAATTTAAGTTTATATGGTGCATCAACCAGTAAAATTGGGGTTAGATAACAAAACAAGAATTTTTTAAAAAATCTATAGACAAAATAACAAAAAGAAAAGGAAAAAAAAAACTGACTGGAAAAAGTTGGCATCACTCTGCTGTCCGCCCTACCTGCCCCGAAGCTTGCCATGCAAGCTTTCCATCCACTTAAACAGGTGGAAGCGAATAGTATGACAAAATTAACTGTTCACTTAAAATAGGTACCACGTTGCAAGAAAATTTTCATTACAATTTAAAAGTAATCTCACACTTTTGGGGATTAAGTTTTCCCAACATTTGTTTTGCATGGATTTGTCATATAAATAAAATTAGTGTCCAATCTACCTCAAATAACAGGAGTAGATCCCTCTATATCAAATCCTTGCCCAGACACAACTTTCAAATAATTTTACAGCAGAGTTCATATGATGTGTAATGCAATTTTATGAATATATATACATTCCAAGCACAATTCTTGATCCTCTAATGTACCTAGAGTCTCAATACACTCCAATCCTCGACCCTAAATTAATGTTATCCGGCCAAATTCTGGATAAGAGAGCATGCCAGGAAAGGAATGCACAATCAACAAATCAATCAATGAACAAGTTCAATTTACACCATGTAGTAAATAAAGTAGGGACGAAAATAATATAAGGCTATGAAATGAGAATAATGCATCAAATGTTAGGAATAGATACCATAGGAAAATATGTCTCTCCCCCTTCAACATTGTCACTTAGATACATCAGCATTGTTGCTATACGCTGACCACCACGCTTCAAGTTAAACTATAAGAAGAAAAAGGAGGAGAAAGATAGACTTTCATGTCAGGACATTGTTGAAATTAAGAGAACTGATTGAACAGTCATAAATATAGAAGCAGGATATCACTATTCAAAGGGAAGTTTAAGTGACTTACAGTGTCAGAAAAGTAGTCATGATGGGGCCTGTAAAACTGACCCTTTTCGTACCTGTGCTGCAGCAGATGTTAGCCTTGCTCAAAATATATTACCATTCCCCTTTTATGAACAATGTGCTACTGGCAAATTAGTTAGATCCCCACCTTAAAACTTGTACAAGCTCCCCGTTTTCTATTGGCACTTGGGAATACACTGACATCCTTTTCTCAATTGCCTGATTGTGAAAGGAAAAAAATTTTGAAACAAAACAAAAGCAGTTTAATACAGCCTCTTGTTGGTCATCACTAACTATATACAAGGTTGAATTCAATTAGGATGAATTTTAAAAAAGTAAGTAAATTTTAAAAGCAATAAAAACGATAAGGAAACATGTCAAAAATGTGTGCACGCACACAGACACTTTGTACAGAAAACAAGCTTACCTATTTTATTTTGATTCACTTTGCAATTTACTTTAAACATACATAATTGCAGTAAACTAACTTGTAGTAATCTAGAAAGTTCGTTTAGTAGGCATCATGAGAATAGAATGCTTTTTCATTCTTAAACAGTTGAGGCTATCATAGCACATGCTTCTACTTCAATCTTCACACAAGCAATAATGTTCATAGGGCATGAAGCAAAATGAAAGGCAAAGAAAATGAGTTATATTTTCATTTAAAGGATTGACATCATTGACTTAGCACAGTTCATTATGCAGGACATGAAAATAGAGCGAGGGACTATTCTCATTTTGCACAAAATACAGGTCCCAAACAGATGCAAGCACTGCTTGGCTCAGTTTACCTACTGAACACATGGTCAGACCTTCAGGAAAGCTGCATTTAGAAAGCCATTTTACCAGGAAAGATGAACGAATATGCCTAAATTCTGTTAGAAGGTTGAGTGATTGACATCCTTGGTCAAGTGAAAACTGTTTAAACTAATAGCCAATAGAATTCTAAGCAGTTAGATATACCATCCTGAACAACCTAAGCTAATGTCTAATGTCTTCTTAGCCCAGGCATACATAACCCCAGGCCTAGCCTTTCAGGGAAATAGTTCTATCCAACCATTGACCATGCTATAAATGCATCACCCAATAATTTGTCTGCACATTTGATGCACTTAAATAGGAAACAACCTAGCCACAATGTTGTATTTTTATGCAACAGAACCTATGGATTTAAAAGACTTCAGGTTGCCTCAGGTAACCAATTTAGGCACCTTGATAATCAGAAATAAAAGGGAACAAGGAAGTGGCTGTGAGAAAATTAGTTGAAACTTGAAATCCACATTTATTTCTGATTATCAAGGAGCCTAAATTGGTTACCTGAGGCAACCTGAAGTCTTTTAAATCCATAGGTTCTGTTGCCTAAAAATATGTGGCTAGGTTGTTTCCTATTTAAGTGGCTGTGAAAAAATTAGTTGAAACTTGAAAGCCACATATAAGCGCATAAGTAGAGAGAAAACAAATAAAGAACAAGATACATAAATCCATTATCAATCAGGGACGATATAAATAAGTGAAAGCTGAAATACAGAAAGGCATCCCAATTCAACATTGCGGGCTCTGGAAGGAGTACATTTCTGCAGAGTTCTTTCATTGCAAGAGCCAAGAGGAAATGAAGTATCCCCTAGTTGAAAGGTGCAATATAAGCACAAAATTGAAAACAGGAAAGCTAGTATACAAAACTGATCTTGAAACACACAAGAGGATCATCCTATTCAAAGTTGCATCTCATACTATTCAATGAATCATGGCATCTCATCAGAATCAAACCAGAAAGGCTAAAAATACATTACACGCACTTTTACTCAAGACAGTCTCTTCTGAATGCAGTGCCTCCAAGTTGCAGGCTACAAGTATAAGTTATGAAGGCAATATTATAGTGCAAAACATCCTAGACTACTAAATAGGCAAATGATTTAACTTAGTAGGAAACGACCAAGTAAGCAGCTAGTAAACATAATGCTAACATGAACTCAATAAAACCACAAAATAAACCATCATCTCAACAAACACTGATCTAGCATAATCACACTCCAAAACAGGTTTTGCCATCACTTTCTCTGAGAAGTTCATTTTTTAACCAGCTGTTGTAGGTTCCATAGAGCTCACACTGCACCTTTATATAAAATAATCATGGACTTGCAGACAAAAATGGCATTCCTTCAAGCCAATCTTAAGCTTCCCACTCTCCATTATATCTTATTTAAGGTGTCATTTCCTTAAGAATTAGGGAAAGTAGAGATATTATAAACCTGTCAGCATTTATATCCAGATATGAAGAGTTAGTTGAGAAACCCATTTGTTTCTCCAGAACTTGATGGTGCCAAAACTAGGCAGCATAATCTTCATTCCACTTTATTTAGGCAGAAGGATGTAGAAGAAAAAAAAAGGCAGCATGTGATCCAAAACTAAAGTATAATAAATGCAATACAAATTCCATTTCACTCCATATTTATCTTTTTTTACATTCAGTTTGTCTTAACCAGAATTGATCCTAATGGGAAAGACAGCAAGCTGTTCGCTATTACCATCTAGAAGGGTTTCTAGTGGCGTGCAAAAGCTGAATTTATCAATAAACTGGAATTAGATTTAAAATTCTAATAGTATGCTTCATAAATATCATATATCTAAGCCATGAATGAGCAGCTTCACAACAATAAGGACAGCATTTTATAGCAAGTCAAAGAGCATTTTAAATCTTCAAGAGAAGCTCAGACAAGAAAGAATACCCACAACTGAAGCAAGTACAACAATTAACTAACCTGTACCATAGCATATTTTCTCTCCTCAGGACTCAGAAACATGCCAGAACTTGTCCTTACATTACTCTTTATTCCCTGAAAATAGAAATGCAGCAGATTTATTTACAGTTAACTGATGAATATCCAAAAAAAAGTCAAGGCATAGTTATTAAAGGCAAAAAACACATTAAGGCGCAAAGGACTCCTGAAGCCTAGGCGCAAGGCGCGCACCTGAGTGACATGAGGTGCAAAAGAGAAGAAAATAAAAAATATAAAGTCTATTTCAAATTGGCATGAATAAGATGTTTAAATGGTTGCTTACATATACAAAAAAAATTGATGCTAGAGATCTCTCGATGAAGAAACAATTAAAGAAATTGGCAAAAAAAAAAAAAAAAGCTGTAAAATAAACATTAATGAGGCGCGCCTCGACAGTGAGGTACGCACCTCATTAACATCGCCCGCCTTTTAATGTTTGAGGCACTAAGGCTTGTGCCTGGTAAGGCTTGCGCCTCTTTAACAACTATGCGAGGAAAAAAATAGATCGCATAAAAAAAAATTTCCCAAAAAAAAATATATTTTGGGTTAACCAATATGTTGTCTTCCTGTCCAGTTTCAAAAAAAATAATAATTTAAACAGTACAGTAAGTTGAGCCAAATTTTGACTGCTGTAGCCGGTCTTGTTTGTTTGCCAATTCCTTGGCACCATCTTTTCAAAGTTTTCCAGCTTCTCTAAGGATCAGCAGCTAATTTACGAGTTATGCATTTTCTTACTTCAAACTCTTTCCATCTATTCTTATCTCTTCTTTTTTTTTTTTTTTCTCTACTTGAGAAAACCTCATTGTATATCCAAAATGCTTGTGTCAGTCCCTATCTTCAGTCCCTTTATTTATTCTATTAATATGAAAAGTTTAAAGGAAGTTGTTTGACAATAAAAGAGGAACTAGGGAAGATCAGTTCAATAATATAGGCTTTGACACTTTGTACAATCACTTTACTTAGGATGTTCTTGTAGATGAAGCAATTATGATGATGATATACTGTTTGTTGACCACCACAAACTCGTCCATCTTCCAAGGCAACTAGCACGTTAAACCAAAAGGTGAAAACAATATAGATAAATTGAACAACTTAATAAATATGTACTTAGAAGAAAGTTAAAATTGCCACAAAGTATTCATTATGCATGAGCTCAAACATACAAAAATTCAGTCACTTAAATAAGACATACCTTCCCTGTTTTTGCATCTACCACTGTGGAAATTTGAAGGCGAGGGAGGGCTATGGCTCGGAGATAGTCACATTCCTGCAAGAACGATAATACTATGAATTAAGATGATGTCTTCTTGCCACATCTGTGACAAGCATTTTCAACAGCTTTGGACAAAAAACTCTATAGATCCATCAAAAGTTAACTAAAGCTTGGCCAGCACTACCTCTTTTTGCAAAACTTTTCTTAAACCTCATTATTCAAGTTTGAAAATGATAACTTGACATTAACTTGTAGGGGCAAAGAGTCAAAATATTCATATGCAACTCATGTTGCATGTGAGGGAATTGCCAATAAAAGTTACACAGAATAATTAAACAAATTTTATAAAATAGAAAAACTTTACCCTGCAAAATACCTTTCTGCATTTCGTCTTAAACCTAGTTACCTTTTTTATGTCATTCTTATTCTTGAGAAGTTACTACAAAACACTTATTATGATGCACGCGTTGCAATTACATAAATGTTACTCACTTTATAACCAATGACATTATTACTTGAGAAATTTAATTAAAACAAGTGAACCAGTAGGGAAAGAGAGGGGGAATGCTACAGAAAAAAAAATGCTTAAAGAACCAGAGGCAACCACCTAAAGCAGCTGAGAATTTGGGAATTTCGCTTTGCATTACTATTGTATGGCACCTAAATAATGATTTTGCATTATCAGCAGCATCTTCCAGAAGTTCCACAAACTCTTATAATACAAAACATAACAGTTATTATAAATATTTGTACAAAAGATATATATTCAGAGCTCATGTTACTAACTTATATAATATATTCCAAATAACCTTTTTCTAATTGAATAAACAAAGATCAACTACCATGGAAAAGACAGGAGTTGTAATATCTATAAAATAGATGATGATATACTCAGTGAGAGACCAGCAGATCCAGGCAAACTTACGTTCGGATAAGGAACTGCCACTCACATTCACAACCCATCATACAAGCAATAGCTTGAATCTTAGAAGAGGCAAACACACAAATGACTAATCAAAAAAAAGTTTCAGGCTCAGGAAGAAAAATGAGATGGCAATTGACAAATCCCAAGGCAGAATCCAAAGCTCAATAGCTATGACAATCAAGAGTCCCTAACCTATTTGACTACAGAGAACAAAGCCTCATCTTCAGATATTAAAAATGGAAATAAATTTAAGAAAAGAGATTCAATGTGGGCCAACTGATGTACACTCTTTGATGTCCATCAAGAGAAGAGACCAAAATAGAAAATCCATCATCTAGCATTTATATTCCACCACATAATTGCAAACATTTCATAAACAGGGCAGATAATAAGTATGACTCATCTCTCTAATAAATTATAACATCAACAGGATTGATGTCAAGCATCCAACACATACAAAGAACATTTGTTTGAAACAATTGTTTAAATGAGAATACTGGAATTCTATGTTGAGGAGTTGAAACAGAGAAACTGTTTATATAAATAACCCAAACAACCACTAAAAAGATGAAGCTTTATATGTGCTAATGGTATACTATGAACTAAAAGCTCATGTTCCCTTCTAAAACCAGAAATCTTTCCTAGGCCAATTTCAGTATATGTTCTGACCATTCACAATTCCTTTTATTTTTTTCTCAACCTTAATTATTATGTCAGACTCCATATAATTAACAGATCCAGCCATCTTCTAATCAATTATTCTCCATATTTTGCGGATGTCATATCCTATGATAGGAAACATACATATTTTAATTGGAAGTTGGAATTATTGACTAGAAAACTACGATGCCATTTCTGTTAACTTTGGCTTTTTAAGAAACTCTGTTTGTAATTTACATTTTCACCAAAATGAAGTTTTTTAATATCACCGAAGGGTTATTGCCAAATAAAATAACTACTTTCTAAAAATTAACACTATCTAATTCCTAGAAACTTAGCCTGAAGTAGGTAAATTCCAACTCAACATCCAGCAGCAGTATAGAAATCAAAAACATTTTAACTAAATTTAGGGTATGGAAATTAGGTATACCTCCATGCTCAAAAAGTTATGTAATACAATAATTCGAGGTGACCAGCTAATTATTTCAGGTTTGACCTGCATCAATGGAAGAAGAGAAAATAATTATGCCTTGTCATTCAAAATACGCATTTCATAATATAAAAATTTAACAGTTAGAAGTAACATTTTCAAGATTGCAACTTCCATAATATGCTAACAGTACACATCAAAATAAATTGGCAGTGAGGCTTTAAAAGTCAATGATTTTCCATTTTTTGAAGATAAAATTCCTTGTGCATGTCAGAGAGAGAGGGGGGAGGGACTCTATAACAGAACAATAATATTTGTGATGACAATCTGAGCAGCTCAACACTGAAAACTAAAAATAAAAAATAAAAATAAAAACAAAACAAAAAAACAATTTTCAATACAATTTTTTTTTTTTTTTGAAAAAAAAAAGGAAAGGATATGTCCTTGACATTTGAGAGCATCAAAGAAAATAAATTGTAGGCCAGCCATCATGAAACAATAATGTTGAAGCTCACTCCATAATTGCATTACATGAGATCGCCCATCTTAATGATTAGCCATGCAATAGCATTTGCAAACAATCACAAAAGAAGTATAAAAAATGGGCTTAATCGTATACAGAAACCAAAATCCACTTTTGCAGATGTTGTACCATGAGTTGTACAGAGATGGAAGGTGTGAAAGAATTTCCTATATGGAATATAACTAAGACTCATAAGCATAGATACCATGATGAATCTCCAGTGGTAAAAAAGTGCTTTTTCAATTTTAAAAAACATCACAAGGAAAGTATCTAATGTGTTCCCAACCCATGATCATCTTCTTTCCCAATATTCCACCATGTTTAATCGTTTCTTTCTCTATGTCACACTAAACAACATATATGCTGCATCTAGACTCTGTTTCATTTTAATTGACCAGTAGAGCGAGCAAGCAAACATACTTGTCCAAGACGTAAAATTTCTGCTTCTTTGTCATTTTCCCATTCAGCAATACCTGAAAATAATAATTAAAAAGAAAGAAATTAAAAATCAATCATATAGGAATGCACATGGTTTTACAACCGTGGAAATACATTCAGCTTTTCATGCTGAAATAGAGCAGCACTTAATTATTCATAAATAGCAGCAGCCAGCAAGGGCATCCAAAAGTACTCATGGACAGGACTTACAAATCAGACCATCACAAGGGGCAGAATTCATTGCAAAACGAAGGGGACTTAAAATCAAAGCACGAAAGATGGTTACTCTCCATATATATAATGTAAACTGAGTGCATTAAAAAGTTTAAGCAAACGCCCCATGTTCCTTTCTCCAAAACACATTTGACACAGTGGAAAAGAGTGGAATAAAATGACTAAGGTTGGAACATCATAAAAGAACTAGGATTTGAATAAAAACATCTCAGCTATTATTAAAACTGAAATCTGAATTATCACCTAAATCTGAAAAATTATATTTATATATATATATATATATTAAGTATTAAGGTAGGTTTGTACCACTTGGCAACCTAAAAGAAGGTGAACTCTCATTTTCTAAAAACTACTTACCCCTTGTTTGGTTCAATTGAGGAATTCATTTTATTTCCAAATGAATTTTAAATAGAATTCATTTGCAAATGAATTTCAAATTCATTTAAACCAAACACATTTCATCAATAAGAATGGATTTAGTATTAAGTAATTCCACAAAATTAAAAAGTTAGAATTAGAAATGAATTTTACTAGAGTTTTCATTTAAACCACAAACACACTCACTTGGATCTGCAAATGAATTCCATAAAATTTTGTGGAATTTATTTGAACCAAACACACTCTTAATTAATTTAAAATTCCTATTTTATCAAGACTACCTAATTAATCTATTTGAATTATTTTATTTTATTTAAATTGCAGTGCGGGTTTTAATCTATTTGAAATTAACTTATTTTATTTGTATTCAAAAATAATTAATAAAATTAATATATTTACAATCTTCACATTGTGTGAATTTACTACTATTTAGAAAAAATCATAATCCTTAAAGGAAAACTAACACTAACAGATCAAACAAAAGCCTTTTAAACAAGAACCCTAACAAAAAATATAAAGAACCTAAATGTCTAAATAGGAAAACTTGATAAGGCCCTAGACTAAATTGTATAAATTTCTATTGTGGATGGAATGCTTTTGCATCAAGCCATCAACATTACACACAATATCAGTTAACATAAGAAATTCCTCAGAAACTACCACTGTGGTGCAACATTCAAAAAGGAACCACACCAACCTCTGGGCAACTGAAGATAGCCATCATTTTGAATTTTGTGCATTCTTTTAAATGATGGAAACCTGGTGCCTATAAAGGACATGGTTCGAAACAGTACACCACAATGTTAGTTCAGGTTTGTAAGAAATTCCTCTCACCTAGAGAAAATATGAAATATGATTCTGCAATGATAATAAAAATATCCAACACATTTTTACAAGAACACCAATTTCATAGGAGTTAAACAAATCTTCACAAGAGAAAAATATCTCAAGCTAAAATTTTGCATTCACAAATCAAGTACAGAATGCAAGATAATAAAAGTAAAACTGTTGTAGATAGTGCAGAAGACAGAATCTATTGATAACTAAATCCTTCCATGGATCAAACAAGATCGGCAACCAAAGTCTTAGCCCATGGCTTAAACTAATCAGTGCAATTTTCTTTCATAACCTGCTTGGCTACAATAGATACACGAATGTTGAGTTCTACTTAAATTTCAAATCAATGCAGAATTGCACACCTGTGGATCAATTATTCATAGAAACATTCCATCACATATCTTGGGTAGTTGATGATATCAATCAAGCTGTGTATGACATTATTTTGAACACTAGTCTGGGATTTCAGGAATAATTTCAGATAAATGGATAATTCAACGGCCTAGGAATAAGGCTCAAAAAAGAGAGCTCATTTTTTTTTAATTTTTCTTAGTAGCCTTTCCCATGTGGTCTCTAGGACACGTTGTGCCTTCTTAATGGTTACCAACCAGAGAAATATTTGAAACCTATCTCACTAAATTATGTTCATCCTCCTTTCACTACATAAATAGCACTTCATACAATTCATTTCAAAAAAATTTTGGCTTGTTCAAGAATTTACAAACTATTTCAAAAGCATTTATCCTCCTCTATGTGCACTATGTTCCTTTACTAGCTTTTCTTTGTCACTATGTTTACTCAGCTTTTCATTGTTACTATGTTTACTTAGTATCCTGACCCCCATAAAAAAAACAACTGCCTACTCTCACACCCTCTATAAACTCTTCATCTCTTTCTTGGCATTACTCACATGCAATACGCCTGAGCTACAATTTACACTACCTGTGTTGTTAAGAAGTTGTTAATTATCATATAATCACCATCCATGGGTCACAGATCAACGCAAGCAAAATTAGACAGAGTAACATTACAAAAAGAACAATAAATATGAATTTGTAAATGCTGAAATGAAAATAAACAAAAACAGAGAGATGAGCAGAAAGAAAAGTACACTAAAACTAACACAAATTTCATATACAAACTTAACAAGTTCATCTTTATAATTGAAAAGAAAAATAAATGAAAAAGCACGAGGGAGGCTAAACTGAACACGTGAAAATTGAAGAGCAATGTTTTACGATTTAATGTATTTGTACATTCCGAATGCATGGCATTCAACTTTCTATAAATTCCATGTACAGATAATATTTGTATATCATCCAAGTCCATTAAGACAATTAATGATAGACCAAAAAAAATTAAAACACCACAAAAGATATGTTTTCTATGACGAATCAGATATCCAGAACGCACGAAAAAGGTCACACACATTAACCTGAACTAAGAGCAACACTAAAAATTACATAATATTAAAAGACATGAACTGGGGAAAAAAAGAAAAAAGCAAGAAAATTACCATATGAATTTTCCAACTTATGTATAAACGCTAACTGAAATAAAGCACCTGCACTTCCAAAAAAAAAAAACCAACAACAAAAGTGAGTCATTCTAGTTTCACAGTAAAATCTTGAATAGAATAGAGTAAAAATCACAGTCAACTCAATAGTCAACGAAGCCATCCAAGATCTTCCATCATGTATTAAGGTCATTTTCTTGTATGGATTTAACTAACATATTCACAGTTCAAAACTCGCATACAGAAAATTTAAGGGTACACT
This sequence comes from Mallotus japonicus, assembly GCA_949634005.1. Classification (NCBI taxonomy): domain Eukaryota; kingdom Viridiplantae; phylum Streptophyta; class Magnoliopsida; order Malpighiales; family Euphorbiaceae; genus Mallotus; species Mallotus japonicus. The sequence goes on along the minus strand of CATIWK010031304.1, from coordinate 1,472 downwards.
TCTCTAACTTGTAATAAAAAATAAATAAAATTAGGGAAAAACAAAAGGAACAGATCCTCAACAAGTGAGAATCGAGTTACCTATGATCATTCCAACGGTCACAAAAGTTAACAGAGCGAATGCAATTTTCATGGCGGAAGCCATGCCTCCTCCACCTCTTCCTCCTTCCTCCTGCTGTTTCTGTGCTTCTCTTCCAATGTAAGAGTAAGAGAAAAGAAAAAAAATATAAATAATGAGCAAAGAGAAAAATTTTGGAGAATTTTAGCCGCAATAGAGGAAAACATTTTCTACAGGAAACGATGGGTGTATTACACTTAATGGTTAGATTTGAATGATACAATTAAGTGTTTTGTTTTCATTGGACAACTATTTTACACTTACCTTATGTGTCTCATATCTAACCATAGGGTGTAATACACCCAACTTAGGTAAGAATCTCTCATATTTTATATGTTGAGAAAAATAGTATTAAATTTAAAAATTTTTAAATTATTGAAAATAGTTCTAACTGTATTTAAAATTTAAAATTATATATTTAAAAATTATATAAATTTCAATAAAAATAATTTAATTTAATTATATATATCACCAAATTTGAATAAATATATAAATTGTTAAATTATTATTGGATTTATATATTAATATTTTACAAAAATTTGTATTTATAAAATGGTGCATTCTAGGGTTATATTTTGCATACAAACCATTAAGAATTAAAATTAATAGTTTTATTATTAATTTAATTTACATAATTTTACAAATTTTCTAATACAAAATGTTTAAGTATATACTTTGCATGTAAATAACTAAAAAATGCAGTTATTTTTTAACAATAAATTAAGGGATAAGTACAATTTTGGTCCATGTGGTTTTGTCTTTTAGCAAAAATAGTTCTGTATTTTTTTTTAAGTACCATGTGTTTTACTTTTTTTTTACATTTTAGTATCTTTCTAACTAATATCATCATTATTTTATGAGAAAAATTAATATAAAATTAAATTTTAATGATAAATTTATTCTATATATGATTTACGAGCAATCTAACTAATTGGTTATTTTTAAAAATATTGTAAATTTATTTTAAAAATTATTTATTTTTATTCATAATCAAATTAAAAATGCGTCTAAATTTATTTTTTTGTAAGTTTTATTGTAGTTAGGTGAATAATATATTACTCATTATATGATTTTAGCATTGAAAATGTATATTATTTTTACATTAAAGCATAAATTTTAAACAATATTTGTTAGAAGGGTATAAAGTGTAAAAAAATGTGAAACACATGGTATCTTAAAACCAAAAAAAAAAAACCACAACCAAAAGGTAAAATCACAGGACCAAATTTGTACTTACCCCATAAATTAATCAATTAAAAAAATATTTTGAGATAGAGTCAAAAACTTGCTATCTAATTAATTTTTTAAATTTCATATAAGCTGAATATTTTCACTTAAACTCAAACTAAGACTCC
>CATIWK010031236.1:0-13502 GCA_949634005.1 Mallotus japonicus | reverse complement strand
CAAAACTTTAATTAACTTTAACTCTAAATGCAACATGCAAAACTAAACAAATAACTATGAAATATGGCCTAATTTACATGAAATGCATCTTATTAACTTATAATCCTAAATTAACATATTTATCTATACTTAACTAAATAAATACACAATATAAAGTAAAAACTAATGAAATATTAACTATATTAATGCATAAAATATGAACTTATCACTTCTAAAGCATCAATTGTTTACTATAAGTTGAGTACATATCTCTTTCAAGTTCACAACCTTCCCTTGACCTCATCATCATCCTCTACTTGAATCATCTGTCTCTCCTGCGTGCAAGAGCTGATCAATGGAGCCACACCAGCTTCATATTGTATTCTTCCCATATCTGGCTCTTGGCCACATTATTCCAACTGTGAACTTGGCCAGGCTATTTGCTAGACATGGTGTTAGAGCAACCATTATTACTACTCCTTTTAATGCACCTCTAATCTTTAAAACAATCGAAGAAGATCCACAATTATGTGTCAAAATCGGTATTCGGTTGATGGACTTCCCTTCTTCAGAGGTTGGGCTGCCAGAAGGTTATGAAAATGCAAGTTCAATCAACACACAAGAAATGGCTCTAAAGTTCTTAAAGGCCATTAGCATGCTTCAAGCACCACTTGAACATGTCCACCTGATTGTCTTGTAGCAGACATGATGTTTCCATGGGCTACAGAAGTTGCTAGCAAATTTTTGATTCCAAGGCTGGTTTTCCATGGAATTAGCACTTTTGCACTTTGTATGTATAATTCTCTGGAATGCCATAAACCATATAAAAGGGTAGCTTCTGATTTTGAGCCCTTCATTGTGCCTGGCCTACCAGACCAGATTGAGATGACAAGTTCACAAGTGCCAGAATATATAAAAAAGCATAGTGGGCAGGTAGAGGTATTTCAGCAAATTTTACAGTTAGAATGGAGAAGCTATAAAGTGCTTATTAATAGTTTCCATGAGCTTGAACCAGCATACTTGGAACATTATAGAAAGGTGATGGGCAGGAAAGCATGGAAAATTGGTCCTCTCTCTCTTTACAGCAGTAATGATGCAAAACACAAAGTGCAAAGAGGAGAGGCAGCTTCCATTGATGAACATGAATGTTTGAGGTGGCTAAACTTAAAGAAACCTAACTCAGTTCTCTACATATGTTTTGGGAGCATGTTCAAGTTCTCAAATCCTCAGTTGCTTGAACTTGCCATGGCCCTTGAAGCTTCTGGACAGAACTTTATATGGGTGGTAAAGAAACAAGAGAATCCTGAAGAAAAAGAAGATCAATGGCTACCTAAAGGATATGAGGAGAGGATGAAAGGGAAAGGACTGATTATAAGGGGAAGGGGATGGGCACCACAAGTAAAGATTCTTGAACATGAGGCCATTGGAGGATTCATGACTCATTGTGGATGGAACTCAACATTGGAAGCATTGGCTGCTGGGGTACCAATGGTTACATGGCCACTTTATGCTGAGCAGTTTTTCAATGAAAAGCTAGTGACAGATGTGCTGAAAGTTGGAGTGAGTATTGGAGCCAAAGAATGGTCTAGATATGAAAAAAAGATCTTAATTAAGAAGGAAGGTATAAAGAAGGCAGTAACTCAATTGATGGTTGGTGAAGATGCTGAGGAACTGAGAAACTGAGCAAATGCACTTAAAGAGATGGCAAGAAAGGCTAATGAAAAGGGAGGATTATCTCAATCTGATATAGAGGCATTCTTAAAAGAATTAAAAATGATGAAGAAGACCAGAGCGGTTTAGTGGTGACTTATGTGCAAGAAATTATAAAAAGGACAACGATAGATGTCGCGAGTCGCGACGGTCCCTGAAAAATTACATCCTAGGTCCCTATAGTTTAGTCAAAAAATTTTCTCTTCCATTTTTCCATTTGATTTTCCTGTTCCTTGTCGCTACTAGCGACAAGGAACCTTATCCTTATAAAAATGGGCTAGAATTCTATTATTATATTCCATTTAATTTAAAATAAAAATTTACTCATATTATATAATTTATCAATATTTAAGTAGTTAAAAGTACTATTTCTTGTTATATAGTTTATCAAGAATTTTGATGGTATACTCCTATAGATAAAATTATTTTATTTTGTTATTGTTTGTAATATTGTTTTTTTTTTTTTACAAAAATGCATATTTTTATAGGTACCATTAACATTCAATGCCCTTTTATCAATATATTATACCCGTGTCCTATTTTTTTTTTTTTAGCTTCTCCACCCATTGTTTTTCCCAACTCCTGCTCAAAGACCATCAAGAGTCGACGGCCGATGATGAAGGTATGTGATCGCCACTCTTTGTTGATGCTTCTTGTCCTCGTTGTTCTCCAGTTGCCACCTCTGCATCTCCTTCCTCTCCTCCATTTGCACCACCACACCTCCTCCTTCTTATTCTCCATCTTCTTTCTCCTAATTGGAAATAGAGATGGTTATTTCTCTTCGAAGCTGCTGTGGATATCCATGTTTTCTTTGTTGTTGCTATAGTTGTTGATTTTGTACTTTAGCTTTTCTTCTTCTAGTCTCTTTAATGACAGCTTGAAAAGGATCAAAATCTTTCTTCTTCTGTGCATTTCTTGATCTTGGTGATGGTCCACTTGAGTACCAAATTGATAATCTTTTATATAAAATTCGATGATACCATTAAATGCTCGCAAGATGTTTGATAGAATGCCAGAGAGGAATGTGGTGTCAGGTCCCCTGCTTTTCATGACCAATGGGTCAATTGGAACCCAAAGTAAAGAGAATATTGAAGCCAAGAGGACTGACCACATGACAACAATGGTTGGTGTCCTGTTTTATTGGGTCAATAGAGTGGTGATGCCAGGGTCCCTAGGCATTTAAATGTTGAGCTACCCGCATAGGGCTGGTTAGTTCCAGCCACGGGGTTGGTTCTGTTTAGAGATTGAGGGTTCAGATCCCACTCCCCCTCCATCTCCCTAACCAAAAAAAAAAAAAATAGAGTGGTGATGCAGGGACTCATTCAGATTGAATGAAAGTACACACAACTCACAAAATGTCGCCATCCAATGGTGAATCTGATATGCATGGAGACAGAAGATATTGGATGGTCAGGCTTGTGTTTTTGCCAATCTAATACACCGCATAGATCCTTGAGAAGCCAGGTTGCTTCTTCGTATTTATGTCAAAATTCCATTTCACGTGTCCATTTTGTTGATTTGCATCGGATTACCACTACGCTTTGTTTAACTACGAATCGATGCCATGCATGATCACCACTCACATTCATTTCTTGGATTCCCATTTTATATTGTATGGAGGATTCATGGTGTTGGCAACAGAGAAATGCATCATTCTACAAAAAAAGCTCTAGGCTGAGCCCGAGGGGTTTCAATCCAATCCAAGTCTGATTGCCAATCATTAATTTACAAGCTTCAAGGCAAGCATTCAGGCTGTGATGTTGACCTCCTGGTACTTGAAGATATTATTGCTTTGTCAAGATATTTTGATTTTATCTCTTTTCAGTTTTGCTACTAGAGTTACAAATTCAGCTGCCCATGCTATGGCTCATTGGGCTCTTCTTTTATCTTCTGAATCTGTTTTTATGGCGGATGCTCCTGATGTTGTTTTGGATGTTATTGGCCGTCCTTAATATAAGCCTTTGTTTCCATCAAAAAAAAAAAAAAAAAAGATTGCATTTCAGTTTCTCCATAAAAAAATATATATATATTGCTTTTCAGTTTCTGAAGCTAAAGTGCTTGTTTAATAATAAGGCTTCAAAAAATAATAATAATAATAATAATAATAAGGCTTTCGTTTGATTTCAAATCATTAAGCTAGCAGTTTTTTTATTTATTTTATTATTATTGATTTAGGTAGGGTGTAATTTAGAATGATAGGCCACTTTTTTTTTAAGGTTATTATTATTTTTAGCTCAGACAACTATATTTAGGCAATTAATTCTTTCTGTCTCTCTTTTGTAATATTTCTTCAACTAGTGAAATATTATTTTGGTAGTGTCCGAGGACGTAGGCTTAATTGGCCGAACCTCGTTAAATTTTTTGGTGTTCTCTTTTATGTCTATTTAATAGCATATTGTCGGATATAGCATAAATGTTTAATGAAATGACCTAACACATAAAAAAAAATATATAACAATTCAATATATACAAAAAAATATATAAAAAAGCCAATGATGCAGTCTTGGAGAAAAGCCATAATCTTCAAAAAAAAGCCATAGCAAATTAAATGACCACTTTTTCAATAAATGTCAATTTAGCAAAAAGTCATATATTGGACTAGATTGCTATTTTTGATCAAATGCTTGTTGATAGTTTCATGGTTGCCAAGAATAATTAAGCATTACTTGGCCGTGAATCCATGTAACCTATTAGGACTGATTCAGAATTGTTTGAGATTTTGATTGAAAAAATGGAAGCAGAATATAGTTTCTGCCAGTTTCTGCTGTAATGAATTAGTCATTACTTTGCAATTTTATAGATGAATGTAAAACAATCCCGACTTGGTTTCCTAGTAATTTTCCAGGGAAGTATGGAAATTAAAAGTATAGCTATAGTATGCATTTGTCATGTCATCTTAAATTCAATTCACATAAATTTATATCATCAAGTCGTATATAAGACTTGGCAAACTAAACGTACATTAGTAAATGGGTTGTATCTCACTCTATTGATCCAAATTATGCAATTCAAGATGTTGTTAGGGCTACAACTTTTATGTTTTTGATTTGAGTTAATTCGGTCTTTATTAAGGTCAAAAGTGTGTTACAAGCTGTTGCATCTCTAATCCGAAGTTAAATAGGATTAAATTTTCTTACTTAAGAGGGATTATATTATCTTATTTAAGAAGGATTATGTTTTTCTATTTAGTTAGAATATTAATTAGGTTTATTTAGTGTTTCTTTAAGTCTATTATGTAACCTACAAGTGGTATAACTATAGATGATTAATAAAAAATGTGAGAATTTTCTCTTTGGTTATTTGACCATAAGTTCTTATCAAATCTTATGTATATTGTTAGAAAAATAAGTCCATTAATGTGGCCCAATTAAAATTAATTAAAATAAAATATTAATTCTAATTAAATTAGGATTGTGTGAATTAATCTCGTACGTTGATTTTAGGGTTACGTGATGGACGTACCAAATTAAATAAGGATGTCTATAAATATATAATGAAATTAATCCTCTCTCTCCCCAACTGAAAAACACAACCCTAACTCCATTTATAGGCTGTGATTAAGATTAAGGGATAAGAGAGAGAAACTGATTTCTCGTTATGGCTTCAAGTACGAATTCTAATGCAAATCAAAGTAAGTATTCTATCCTATTTATTTATTGTATCATGAAAATATTTAACTATCCTATTTATTTATTGTATCATGAAAATAATAGTATGTGTTGAAAAACTAAATATTTTCTATACATATAAATTACTTTATTTAAGTTTTAATTAATGAATTATTAATGTTTTCTTATGTGAATTTTTTTTTTTTGATGATCGACGCATATTCAATTCAAATTGAATATTTCTACTTATTGGTTCATGTTGTCAAATTCAACAATTCGTGTAATGTTTGCTTGTTTTTGTCCACTATCTTTTCTTTTGGTACTTATATATGATTTTTAAAAATTCAAGGAATGAATATTGACCTAAGTTTATTGAACCAGTAAGTGATGGAGATTGTTTTGTTACATTAGTATGGTTATTGGAATGGCATAATAATTTTTAGCCAACTAGACATTTGATGACTGACCGCAAATTTATGATGTTAGTATGTCTGTATGTACCTTTATGTTGCGCATAATATTGTGTGCTAATAAATAAATAAATAAATAATTTGTTAGTAATCTATTAAGTTAGATTGTCTATTTATTTATTTATTTTGTTCACAATTATTGTGTTTAATGAGAATAATATGATTATGATTTTATGTGTTACCAAAATTTTATTATGAACATATACATGTATTTATTATAATAGTTTATAGTTGTCAAAGTGACTTAAACTAGAATATGTTATTACATGTATAAATTATATTTTTGATGAAATACCATGAATGATGAAAATTAGCGTTTGACAATTGATAGAATTTAAGAGTTTACCCAAAGGTAAATTGTTATTCTATAATTGTCAAACATTATTCGGGTATATTATTATATTTTGGTTGAATATATTTGATTATCCAAAGATGATAGATGTGCTTAATTAAAATATAATAATTGCCCATTATGTTTATTTACATGGTATTCGAAGTATGTTGTAGTATCTACCCAAAGGAGAACTACTTTATTGTTTTTCTGAATCTATATTAATTGTGAGCATTATGTTATATTTTGCAGCTGTTGCAATTCATTCACATGCATCATCTGCTACTGTATTTAATGGTACAAACTTTTCTGAATAGCATGAGCAAGTTGATTTCCATTTAGACTCTATGGATCTCAACTTAGCATTATTGGAAGATAAGCCCGCCCACTGCTATTACTGATTCAAGTAGTGAGGCTGAGAAGTTGCACTTTAAGGCATGGGAACGCAGCAACAGATTATGCCTAAAGTTCTTGCGAATGACAATTGCCAACAACATTAAGTCTACCATTCTACAAACAGAAAGTGCTAAAGAATTTCTAACGTTTGTGGAAGAACGTTTTCGTTCTGCTGACAAGTCTCTTACTGGTACATTAATGGCGAAGCTCACGACCATGAAGTATGATGGGTCAGAGGGCATACAAGATCATATCATCGAGTTGACTAATATCGCAGCAAGATTAAAGTCCTTGGGATTGGCAGTGGAGGATTCCTTTTAGTGCAATTTATATTGAACTCACTTCCTCCTAAATATGGGCCTTTTCAAATTAACTATAACACTATAAAGGATAAGTGGGATGTTAATGAATTGGCCGGTGAGCTCGTTCAGGAGGAAACAAGATTAAAGAATCAAGAGAATCACATTGTTAATCTTGTGGGTCAAAGAGCTGGAAAGAGAATTAAAGTGAAAGCCAACAAGTTTAAGAAAATCAAAAGGCCTACTAATGCTTCTCAAGCAGAAAAGAAGGAATGAAAGGTTGATAGATGTCACTTCTATAAGAAAGAAGGACACTATCAGAAAGATTGCTTAAAACGCAAGGCTTTGTTCGAAAAGAAAGATATCTTTCATTATGTTTCTCTAATTTTCGAATCAAACTTAGCTGAAGTTCCTAGTAATTCTTGGTGGCTTGATTCTGGTGCTATTGCTCATGTGGCTAATATGATGCAGGGATTCATTATGATCTGAACCACAAACCCAACAAGTGATTTTCTATTTATGGGGAATCACATGAAGGCATCGATTGAAGGCATTGGAACTTACCATTTAATCTTGGATAGTGGCTATCAATTAGACTTATCCGAGACTATTTATGTACCTTCAATCAGTAGAAACCTTATTTTAGTTTCTAAACTAGACATTTGTGGTTTTAATGGCAAATTTGGATCTAATAGTTTTAGTTTGTTTAAGAATTCTAGATTTATTCGTTATGATTTTCTTATTGATGGTCTATACAAACTAAAACTTGATAATGTTTTTGCTGAATCCTTGCTTGCTATAAATAGCAGTATTGGACTTAAACGTAGCATGATGAATGAAAATTATGCTTACTTGTGGCATAAACATTTGGGTCATATATCCAAAGAAAGGTTACAGAGATTAGTAAATAATGAAATTCTTTCAAATTTAGATTTTACTGATCTCGGAATTTGTGTGGATTGCATTAAGGGAAAGGAAACCAAACATTTCAAGAAAGGAGCCACAAGAAGCACTCAGCTTCTTGAAATTATACACACTGACATTTGTGGACCTTTTGACACACCAACTATTAATGGAGAAAGATATTTTATCACCTTTATTGATGATTTTTCACTTTATGGTTATATCTATTTGCTTCATGAAAAATCTCAATCAGTTAATGCTCTTGAGGCGTATACATAAAGGAGGTCGAGAGACAATTAGATAAAAAGGTGAAAATTATAAGATCTGATAAAGGTGGTGAATATTATGAAAAATATAATGAGTCTGGACAGTGGCTCGGTCTATTTGTGAAACTCCTCGAAAGTCATGGCATATGTGCATAGTATACTGTGCCAGGTACACCTCAACAAAATGGTGTAGTAGAAAGGCGTAATCGGACTTTAATGGATATGGTTAGGAGTATGATGAGTAACTTCTCTTTACCCAAATCATTGTGGATGTATGCACTTAAAACCGTAATCTATTTATTAAATAGGGTTCCTAGTAAAGCAGTTCAAAAGACTCCTTTTGAATTGTGGACATGACAAAAACCTAGTTTACTGCACCTGCATATTTGGGGTTGCCCAGCAGAAGTAAAAATTTATAATTCATATGAAAGAAAATTTAGATTCTCGAACTGTTAGTGGTTACTGTATTAGTTACCCAGAGAAATCTAAAGGGTATATATTTTATTATCCAAAACATAGTCCGAGAATTGTTGAAACCGAAAATGCATGATTTATTGAGAATGGTGATGTTAGTGGGAGTGATGATCAACAAAGTATAGAGATAAAGGAAATTAGTGTAAATGTTCCTTTACACATGAATGTTCCTTCATCCATTACTTTACCGAATGTTGTTCTAAATGTTGAAGGACATAATGATAACACTGAACAACATTTGAATGAAGAACCACCCCATTAAGAAACTAACTCACATATGCCTAATGCAAATGAACCACAAGGAATAGTAGTTAGAAGATCTTAAAGAGAAAGGAGATAAGCTATTCCGAATGATTATGTGGTTTATTTGCAAGAGTTAGATTTTGATATTGTAATTAATGAGGATCCGATTTCATATTCACAAGCCATTAATAGTGCTGAATCTGATAAATGGATTGATGCCATGAAAGATGAGTTAAAATCCATAAAGCAAAATAATGTCTGGGATATTATTAAGTTGCCAGAAAATTGTAAAAGAGTTGGGTGTAAATGGGTCTTTAAGACAAAGTGTGACTCAAAAGAAAATATTGAAAGATATAAAGTCAGACTTGTTGCTAAGGGTTATACTCAAAAAGTGGCATTGATTATAGAGAGACATTTTCTCCAATCTCAAAGAAAGATTCATTAAGAATAATTATGGCACTAGTGGCTCATTATGACTTAGAACTACATCAAATAGATGTGAAAATAGCCTTTCTGAATGGAGATTTAGAGGAGGAGGTTTACATAAATCAACCTGAAGGTTTTTCCATGGAAGGTGAGAGTCAAATGGTGTGTAAACTCAATAAATCAATATATGGACTTAAACAAGCTTCCCGACAATGGCATATTAAGTTTAATACCATTATTACATCTTTTGGCTTTAAAGAAAATATTGTTGATTGATGTATATACCAAAAGATCAGTGGGAGTAAGTTTATATTTTTGGTTTTGTATATTGATGATATCTTGATTGCTGCTAATGACTTAGGCATAATGCATGAGACTAAAGAGTTTCTTGCCAAGAACTTTAAAATGAAAGATATGGGAGAGGCATCCTATGTGATTGGAATAGAAATTTTTTGTGATAGATCACGTGGATTTTTAGGATTGTCTCAGAAAGCCTATATCGAAAAAGTTCTTGAAAAGTTTAACATGAATAAATGTTCACCTGGGGTTGTTCCCATACAGAAAGGTGACAAATTTAGTCTTATTCAATGTCCAAAAAATGATGTGGAACCAAAAAAATGGAATCAATTCCATATGCTTCTATTGTTGGAAGTTTGATATACTTACAAACATGTACCAGACTGAAGATCAGTTTTGCGGTTGGAATGTTAGGCAGGTATCAAAGTAATCCTGGAATTGATCATTGGAAAGCTGCAAAGAAAGTGTTGAGGTACCTTTAAGGAATAAAGAATTACATGCTCACATATAAGAGATCCAATGAACTGGAGGTTATTGGATATTTAGATTCAGATTTTGCTGGATGTCTTGATAGTAGAAAGTCCACATTCGGTTACCTGTTTCTATTAGCAGAAGTAGCAGTATCATGGAAAAGTGCAAAACAAACTATCATTGCTTAATCCACTATGGAGGCATAGTTCATGGCATGTTTTGAAGCCACAATTCATGCATTATGGATGCGGAACTTTATTTCAGGACTTGGGGTTGTTGACACTATTACCAAGCCGCTAAAAAATTATTGTGATAATTCCGCAGCAGTGTTCTTCTCTAAAAATGACAAATACTCGAAGGGTCCCAAACATATGGAATTAAAGTATTTTGTTGTTAAAGAGGAGATTCAGAAACAAAGAGTGTCTATTCAGCACATTAGTACTGAACTTGATTGCAGATCCTTTAACGAAAGGCCTACAACCAAAATTATTTAAGGAACATGTTCTAAGGATGGGCCTTGGTTGTAAGGATGATTAACATGGTTGATTATGTAATGACACTCAGAGTTCTATTATGTGTTTTTGATATGCATTATGAATTTTTTGTTTCTTACATTTGTGTACACATGATTGATTTAAAATTAAACAGGAAAGTCATTATTTGACATTGTCATGGACCATTATGAAATTATGTTTTTGAATGTTTTTAATTATGGATATGATATGACAGATTATAAGTGTTTTAGTATATGGAAGGAAGTGTTCGATGAAACAGGACATAACCGCCATAACTCGCACTGAACAATTTTCGTATTATATTATTATGATGAAATCATAAGAGATTAATTACTACACAATAAAGTTATATTAATTTTAATTGGACCAAGTGAGAGAATGTTAGAAAAATAAGCCCATTAATGTGGCCCAATTAAAATTAATTAAGGGATCTTTACTAAAATGCCCCAAAAACTCAAGTCAACAACTAAAATACCCAAATTTTTTCTAAATTACTAGAATGCACCCAAAATGAAAAACACGGAAAAATAATTATCATTTCCATAACTCAAGTGTTGAAACGAGAAAAAAAAAACTAGTCCTTTGCTTCTTCTTCTTTTTTTTTTTCTTGCAAAAAACCTATCTCAACAAAGATAGCTTCAAGGTCAAGATAGCACCTTTTGATCATTGCGCTTCTCACTCTCACTCTCAGGCATCAAACCAATTACTGAAATATCTTAAAGTTTCATTCTTTGAAGTTCATGTTGATGATGAGGTCCAATTGTAAGCCTCCGTAAGCTAAATCGCCGACATGGGTCCGACCTCGCCGTGTCCTCTGATCCATTACCACCACAACCTCTGTACAAACTCCTCTAGGTGGTTCAATCTATTAATCTTATTTTCTGAAACGTATCCCTTGCCTTTATATGTTTTCATTTTCTGGGTTGTAATTGAATTGGAAATCTTTCAATTTATCAGGTTATTTAACTAAGTCACAGAAACTAATTCCCATCCATGACTTGGAAGAATCAGATCTTCATTTCTCTTGCTTGGTCTTTAATTTTTTTGAATCGAATTAATCTATAAGTTTAAGAAAAAAAACGGGGGATTTATGTATGTACAAAAATAGAAAGGATTAAAGAAAACAGTGATGAAACATAAGAATGAGCATGCAAAAGATGACCAAACGTGGGTTTTTTTCTTGTAACTTTTTCAATGTGCATACATGTGGTGTTAATTTAAAGAAAAATTGTTCAAAAACGAAAGAGATGGTTTCATTGATTTTGAAATAAATACAAAAAGGACATCAGAGAGGGAGTTCTATTTTTTTTTTTTGACGAAAGTGTGAAAGGAAAGAGAGGGGGAGAAATGAGCAGGGACACAGAAGAGGAAGATCCAATGAGGTCTCTGACAAGTGAAGTAATGAAATTAGTGCAGAAACACAGTTTTTCTAATAGGATATAGGTTCGTTTAGGTTTTTTCTTAATTTGAGGTCTTAACAACTAGAATTTGAGGCTAAAAGGGATGTTGAAAAGGGTGCTTTAAAAAAAAAAACAGGTTTTTTTTAAATGTTTAGTAATCATTACGGGGGATGAGGATATGAATGTTACTGTAACCAAATAGAGACAGATTGATGCTTTGTGAAGGTAAATTAATTCAATTTCAAGCAATGTCTCATTGCCTGTGTTATGTTATAATGAAAATAATATGAAAGGAAGCTTTGGGAGGGTTCCTTTCTTTGACATTTGGCTGCAATTGTTGATTTGAGAAAGTAAAACACAGTAATGATGCTTAGATAAACATATACTAAGGATTTTTTTTTTGAGTTTATTTCTTTCATTGGCTATTTGAATTTGATTTTTGGAGGCAGTACTAAAGGATTCTTCTCGACATATATTTACCATATTATATTATTTAAGGTCATACAATTCAAAATTTTTACGTCATTAAACAATGAATCCATGACGTTTAAGATATGAGATCTCCACTTTAAACCTTTTAATCTAGACTTCGCTTGAATTAACATAATTAGAGATAATCATTTTCAATGTTTTAGGAGTGCTATCTATTTGACATTATATTTTAAGTTATTTTTGTTTTTTAAAGAAAGATGATTCTTTTTTTTTATTATTAGTTATACAAATGGTGATTTCTCCTTGGACAGGCAGGTTTTATTCTCTTATGGACCCTACATATGCAAAGGATCACATCCCCATTATTGCATCTGTTTATTTTTTCTTGAAAATGTATCAGAAATATAAATTTAACTTGATAAATTCATATGTGGATTTGAGCAATCACCTCTTATATATTATGTAATAAATACATAATATTGCAGAGCATAACCAAAAATCTCATATACATTCTTCGAAAAAAAAACAAAAACAGAAAAATGAATCGGAAACCAAAATGATACAAAAAAAATTAATCAAAAACCAAAAATAAATTCAAAGAAAATCAAAATAATATCTCTCCTTGTACTATGGAATATTTGGACATAAAATACAGATTGCATAAATACAACAAACATACAAAAAAGAAATTCTGTGCAACTACATTGCCATTAATAAAACAAAAATGTATCAAAAACTAAAAAAAAAAAACCAAAATGATACCAAATTAAAACAACAAAGTATCTGAAACTAAAAAAAAAAAAACCAAAACGATACCAAATTATAAACGCAACATAAAAATGGTAGCATCAAAATAATAACTCAAGTTCAACTATGGGATATTAGGACATAAAATAAAGATTGCATTAATACAAGAAACATACAAAAAGAAATTCTGTGATACAACTACATTGCCATTAATAAAATAAAAAAGTATCAGAAACCAAAAAAATACCAAAACGATACCAAATTATAAAAAGGTATCAGAAACCAAAAAATACCAAAACGATACCAAAATATAAAAAGGTATTAGAAACCAAAAAAATAAACTAAAAACAAATTTAAAGAATCAAAATAATAACTCTCCTTCAACTATGGAATATTTGGATATAAAATAAAGATTGCATAAATACAACACACAAAAAAAAAACTATATGATACAACTACATTGTCATTAATAAAACAAAAAAGTATCAGAAACCAAAAGAAAACCAAAATGATACCAAATTAAAAAAAGGTATCA